>PVJA010007960.1:0-66361 GCA_004027025.1 Myocastor coypus | reverse complement strand
CTCCTTGACCAGGAAATTTGGGACACCTCTGAGTTATAGAATATTACAGCACAGGTTCTCTTATATCCTGGGTCTTTATTGACCTTGAAGGGCTAGGGCCAAAATATTGGCTATCCTTATAGCCCTTCTTTTTCTCCAATTGTCGGTCTGTTAACTTACATTCTCAACCCTCCAGCAGAAAAGCTTTGTGATACTATTACTCTATAACATAGGTTCTGGGCTTATCATCACTGGCTTTCTGAGTATCAAATACCTTTGTAAATGATATTTTCTGACCATCATTGATATTCTCTAACTTTCCATACAATGTGATATAAGCAGTTACACAATTTTGACACAGATATTTGGAAATTCAAGGAAATACAAAACTGTAGCCTGTCAAGAATATGGTTTTTGGCCCAGTCTCTTATTTTTAAGTACTATTCTTGAGAGAATGACAGTAACTGAGTTTACACCAGGAGCAGTACATATCAAAAAGACAAGAGTGACATGTATTCCAAACATAATTTTAGCGTTACATTGTGCTATAATCAATATGCTGAACCTTTTGAAGGTTCTTCAGACCAATATCTGATTCATCCTGTGTACATAAGTGTATGGTTTTGCTATTGATGTTTTCTGCTTTGTCCATCATTTGAAGAATGGTTAAAGAAAATGTGGTATTTTTATACAATGGAATACTACTCATCCATTAAAAAATGATAAGTTTGAAGACTTCATATATAAATGGATGTATATTGAACATATACTCATTAGTGAAATAAACCAGACCTATATGTATTAATATCGTATAGTCTCCCTAATATAAGTACTTTAAAGAAGAAAACAAGAACTTAAGGGCATAACACAGCTGAATGTGTTATGGATTAAACAAGGAAGTGACTGGAAGCAGACAAAGCACAATGATAATTATAGTCTCCTTTCACACACACACACACACACACACACACACACACAGAGTGCTGTAGTGGACATCAAAGGATTTGCATGGAAATTAATGTGGCAATCCTTACCAGACACATGAATGACAGTCAGCCATGACTAATATTTACTTTTAAGAATTTATACACTGCAAAATCCAATCTAGTTCATGTGAATTACACCAAACAAAGTGCTTTTCATGGCATTATTAGCTAGAACACATAGCCTTCAAATACCTTAAAAGCAGCCAAATCAGCACTGAAGATTAGGAACAAAGAGACAAAACAAGAAGCAAAGTAATGATTATAGGGAGGCTAGCAAAGCCATAAACCCGACAGAAAAACCAGCACAAAACACAAGTCAGTACCTCTGACTGTTTCAGCTCTCTATATGAAACAGATGTGCATTATATCTGATGCTTTGAACATACTGTCATGGTGTAAGAAATGGCAACAGTGGACTGGTGCAAATTAGTCACTAGCATGGTAGCATTGCACAATGACAAATCTCCTGGTCTACAGCACTACACACAGCCACAACACAAGAAACGAGCTTTCAAAGGTACAAAGTGGGCTGCAAGAAACGAGTGTCTAGAAACTTGTCCCATAGTACATTCACTGCTAACAAATGTTAGTGGTGACACTACTAACAGAATTTAAGAAAGAATAGACTGTTTTACACATACACTTTTCTGCAGCACACAAGGAAATAATTCCCCAAGCATCTGGACAGCATATGCCTGAACATGCAACACATAGCACCTTCTACAGGCTCAGTGGATTCTTCACACTCACACTGAGAGAGCCACCAGGAGCCAAGGCCCCTCTGCCTCTCCCTTCTACATAGCGCTTCTCTCTCAGAACCCCTCATCCATTATAATTCTACAGCCAATATAACTGCATTCTCGCTTCCTTGTTAAGGACCAAAAAGAAATTTCCAAAGTTAAACAGGCAGTTCTGTTCCTCAACTCCTCCCCTATCCCCTCTCAGGGAGTGCAACAGTAACCAACCTAAACCACACACATACTCTCTACTCATTTTCTTTGCCACTTTTTGCTAAGATCCCAGGGGAAATATTACATGTGAAGAAGAAAGAACAAAATAATAAATCTGCTCCTGTCTCACTGAAACAAGCTAAATCCATCTACTCACTGGTTATGAAAAATAAAAATCTCAAAAAGTTTAGAAGTGTAAGTATCTTAGGAATCCCAAGGAACATAAAGATCTTTAGACCAGTATTTTTCACCTTTGACAACACATTAGAGTTTGCTAAGAGCTTTAAAATTCTCCCTGCGTTATTTGTGTCTTTGATCAATGACAAGACTCTGGCCTTGGGGTTCAGGCATTGGAAAATTTACAAAGCTACCTAAATGATCTCAATGTGCAGCCAGAGTTTCACACACACCTCTATAGTGACTCTCAACTATAGCTGTGTGCTTCCAGATTCTCTGGGAAAGTTTTAATATGGCAGGCTCCACCCTAAACCAACTAAATTAGAATCTCTGGGAACAGGACCTCTGTATGGAACAGCTTTTCCAGAAGAAACCAAACTGAAACTATAGTTGAAAATCAGTGCTTTCCCATTATAGATACTCTGCTTTATTCTTGGAATTCCTTCAATTATTATATATTTGCTTCTTTTATGTGCTACTTTCTACAACTTCAAGTATCTTTAACCCTTTGGGAACTTTACGGTTACACTGTTATTTCAAGAACACTCTTGCAACAGAAAAACTCTAGGACTACATCCTTATCAGCACTATGCTGCTAACAATATTGGGTTCCTAAAGCTGATACTACAAAGGGCTGCACATAAGACGGCTTCTAACAAAAGAAATTTATTATCTCATGGCTCTCAAGGCTGAAAATCCAAAGATCACAGTGTCAGTAGGGCTTTTTTCTCTTTCTCTCACAACTTCCTCCTCCCTCTCCCATTCTTCTTGCTTTCTCTCTCTGCAGGCCTAGGAAGGAATCTATTCCATGCCTTTCTCTTGGTTTTAAGCATTGCCAGCAGGCACTGGTGTTGCTTGACTTGTAGTCACACCGCTTCAGTCTCTGCCTCCTCCCAGAGTGCTCTAGGGGACTGTGCCTCTCCTCTTCTTGTAAGAGCACAACACTAACAGATTCAAGGCTCACCACATACCAAGATCACCTTGTCTTAGCTGCCTGCACTGCCAACCACCAACACTATTTTCATGTAAGTTCACATTCTCAGAAGGACAAGAACGTTGTGGTGCCACTGTTTAATATAATATATGGGGATGGGGGTTGAGGAATAAAGCAATTATGATCAGAAGAATCACTGTTAATTACAAACAGATTAGCTAAATATCTCAGCACCTTAAGGGGGAAAAGAAAAGAGTACATAAACTGCAACTACAGTTAAGAGGGTTCCTAAGAGGTTAAAGTAAAAAGAGATTCTACCATCAGTGCACTGAGGTCTGTTCCAGTGCCCGGAGTCTGAAATATCACTTTTGTGGTACTTATGTAACTTTAACATATAAATTTCAGGTTGATATTTATATTGTCAGAGCTATAGCAAAGCCCATAAAAACTCTCATGAAAACAACCATTTCCCTGCAATGTGTCACATATAGGGTTACCATAAAATGGTAGTATCATATAATAACAGGAGATATAAAAGAAATGCACTTTTAAGCTTAACAAATATATACCAAACCAACCATATCCATAATTGCAATGCCACACCCTAAGCAATAACTAGCAAAAGAGTAAATTCTCTCTGCTATAGCACCTTGGTTTTATATTTATCAGGTGTGTATACTGACTACGCACCAAGGATAGAACTTTTCTTTCCATAATCAAAAAAATGACAATGTATGCTATTTTGGGCATTTTCAAAACTTCTTTTTGATACACAAAGAACTCCTGAATAACAGCAACAACCATCCCCTGCCATTAAACACACACATAATGAATATATGATGTAAAATATTTTAGCCCCAGTCACAAATCTATAGTTACAAATCAGTTTTGTCTCCTGATATGTCTCATCTTCTTTGGCCTTCAATATCTTACAAAATAACTGGTAATATCAACAAATTAGTATGAGTCACTATAATACTATTTTTTAAAGAAACAGACAAAATCAAAATCATTTCTTTAAGCTAAATTTTGTTTCTATGATTGCAAACACACTTAAGGACAGGGCCGGAGAGACATCTCAGTGAAATACGTACCTGCTGAGACAAGCACAGAGACAGCAGTTCAATTCCCCACACCGCATGCTGCACTGCCACCCCCTCAACCATCCCTCCCCCCACTGCCAGCACACTGAGCCAGCCACCAAGACCAGACATGGTGGCACACATCTGTAATCCTAGCTCTGGGAAGGCTGAAAAGAGGAGGATCCCTATGAGTACGAGCTGCATAATGAAACCTTGTACCAAATACATAAAAGAAGGACATGGCCTCTTTAAAATAGAAAATGAGAAGAAACACTAACCAATCTAATAGATTTGTATCAATTAAATTGCCTCATTTCAGATATTTGAGACCACTCAAAAAATTGCACTCTCTCCTTCACACTTTTCAAACTTTAATAGTCCACTGTTTTTTCAACTACATTAATTTCTAAATATAAATAAATTTCTCTTTATAACATAGTTCTGAAGGAAAAAGTCTCTATTTACTAAGCTGACACTGATCTCTTCCAAATCCATTCAGGTAGTAATTTATATATAATAGCGTTTAAAACAAGCAAACTCCTTTGGGAGTTTAAAATACCTCAGAAGCCCTGAACAAATGCAAATGAACTGCAAACACAAGGGCGCTGCAACTCTCTTGCTTCCCTCTGCCTACTTTGTTTGACAGCAATGTTTTACAGTGCAGGTGAGGAAAAAAGTCCTTCAATTTGGCTGTGATCCTTGGAAAGAAGCTTAGGGCAGTTTAATAACAGGAGTAAGATTAAACCATACCTCTAAAAAAAAATTCAAGGTGGCAAAAGGAAGTGCCTTAATGCAAATACCACTCCTTCCCACTGACTTCTATTTTGCAGAAAAAAAGAATGCTGTGGCTAATCCATTGAGATGAAGGATGCAAAGCTATATTTGCTGCCTATCTGTCCCAACAGCCCTAAGGTCAGTTGGAATGGTCTTGATTGAGCTAAGAATTGGTTATGAATGTTGGTAAATTATGCATGTTGGAAATCTGTATTTCTCAGAGTCTTTAAATTAATGACATCTCACTTAGTTACAAAGTCCTGGGTACTTTGCTGCCACAGGCTGCCCAGGATATAAAAATCACTTACTAACCCATACTGAGCATGAAAGGTGCCCAAAGAAATTCAGAATGACCCACGTTTATATGCCACCGTAGAAAATCAACATCACTGTAATGATCCAAATGATTCAGATTTATCCCCAACCAATAAAGCAAAATGAGGCACAACTGGCTGACACTGGTAGCATGTCCAGACCTGCAGCCACAGCTAAGTGCAGATGGCAGCTAGAGAAAAAGCCATTAAATTACAATAGTTGCCAAATAAACACTGCTCTAAAAATCTCCATTAGAGTGCTGAATGCAACTATTCGGTATAGTGCAAAAGTTGTGTCCTTAAAATGACTTAGATTTGCTAAGAATTTTTTCTAAGTTTCATTTTTGACAGTTTTATTCAGAAACTTGACATTTTATCATAAATCATGCCTACTAGAATGTGCCCACAACTTTCAATTTCATGATACTTCCATTGAGAATGATTGCACATGGATACAAATTCATCTCATGAAAAATAATTTTAAATCTTCAAGGTGAAGTTTCTGAATTACATAAAAAATAAGTTTGAGAAGGCTTTGAGGAAGTTACGTATCAGTACAACGAAGTAGAAAATAGATGGACTCATTCCTAATTTTAATAGTATTCAAGAGCAAGAAATAATTATTGGATACTGGGAGCTAAAACTACTGAGGTAGGGCCTGGCAGGATGGCTCAGTGGTCTAAAACGCCGGCTTAGCAAAGCTTAAACTGCAGGGGCCGCGGTTCGATCCCCAGCACCACATGCTGCGCCAGCCCTGCCCTCAGGGCAGGCTGAACAGGCCATTAAAAAATAAATAAATGCATAAACAAATAAACAAAAGTTCTGAAACAAGAAAATTAATTAATTAATTAATTAAAAAAAAAACTACTGAGGTGAACAATTATAAGCATTCTGTTCTTCATTTTATGAAGTTTTGCATTAGTTTTTATATTTTTGTGTTTTGTAGCTATAATTTAATAAACAATTTTACATCCCAATTTAAAAAAAGTTTGAAAGAAGTTGGTAATATTACAATTATCAAAATGTATATAAAAATAGGTGAAAAAATAATTTTTGATTCGACATAGATTTGCAAATTAATCATTTTTAACATCATGACTGCCTAATAAAACTTCTAAAAATTTTTCTTAAATCTTAAATTATATAATAAAAATCATCTGATAATTAACATATAAATGATAGTCTGTCATATTTTACCATAACATAAAAATTAAAATCATACTGAGAGGTTTTGTATCATAGAATAGGAAAAAGAGTGGTTTCTACCTTGAGGCTTATACCTGCATGCAAATATTCTCATGTACAATTAATGAATTTTGCTCTTTGAGGACCAAAAAGTAGGTTTTATTCATCTATGTATTTCTGTGGATTAAAAATATCTTTACAGAAGTCTTGTGAAAAATCTATAACTTTGTCAAGTATGTAAAAGTTTTAAAAGTTTAATATATATTATAAATCTTTTATTAGAATTTTACAAAAGAAACCAAGAACTTGATTTGGACCTTGATACTGATGAAAACTATTCATGCAGATGGCTAGTCAGTTGGACTAGAAGATTCATGGTAGCTTCCACTTATGTTCTAGAATGGGTGGTAGAGGCTCAAAGGTACCCAAGAGTCCAACGGGTTGATCAGCCCCCCACAATGCAGTTGTGCACTCCTACAGCTTTTTTGGTCCTTTCCTGTGTGAATCACCAAAAGTGAGAGGCCAGCGCGGGGTTTCAGGGTTTCTAACAGGAAGCAGTGGCCCTGAGGTGCAAGTTCACAGGGGGAGCACAAGCAGGGCTGAGGCCTTTGCACCAGTGGAGCAGAAACAACCTGCAAGCAACACAGCGCTTTTCTCAAACCTCAAGTGAGTAGTACAAAAAGATAATAACAGACTCAGAATTAGCTTTCCCAAAACTACAAGCAAACTACATATTAATAAAGCCAACTGGGGCAGCTGTGCCTACAAGTTTACAATGGAATGAGAACTCAGAGCAAATCAATTTTCCTCTAAATTTCTATGTCTTCTTCCCTGATCTTTTCATTTTCTCTCTAGTTCTCCGTGCACCCCACTTTCCACCATCTAATGATGCATCTCAAGGAAATCCCCTCCTCTGTTTACATCTATTTATTCAAACTGCCTGCAGTGTGTGCTTAGGAGGAATATCTAGCATTGTTTTTAAAATATTAAGATCGATCCTCCTACAAATGAGGGAAGAAAGAAAGCTAAGTAGAAGACTTGGACAGTTAGCTTTGTAAAACATAAGCTGAACATTCCCCTAGGCCTATTTTAAATGCCTGTGAGATTCAAGCACGGGCTTCCAATTCTCCGTGCAGGGACTTGGCCTTACAGTAGTATGAGTTCAAAGCAAACGTCACTTTAAAGCAAGTCATCAGAAATTTAATCTATAACACAAAAATGCATTTTTTTCAAGTTTTGGGGTGTTTTTAAAAACTTCACATACTTTATCATTTTGTTATAACCCATTTCAATTATGGAAATGAAAGCTCATCATATAAAAAGGTCAACATGGGGTTGGGGTGGAGATCAATGGTAGAGCTCACTTTTAATATGCAAAAGAGCTGGAGTTCAATGTCCAGAAACAGACAAAGACAAAATCAGCCACTTTTATTAGTGAGTTTTTCTTAGTTTTACCAACTGTAGCCTTATTATTACTATTACTATTAATAATTCAAGATTACCCAGGTTGCTCAAGATGTCACCATGTACTGTAACACAAAACTAAGTCCGTATCTATAATATCACTTTTCTTCCATACAAAGAACCAAGTGCTGACTTCATCAGGAAACTGTAACTAATACAGTTATTTCCAATGCTACAAAGGGATTAGACAGGACCTTATTCCACTCATGTCTGGCCTATCAGTGAGCAGAACTCTTTTGAAAAATGCTTTAATTTCAGGAATCCAAAAACGAGTCTTGCATTCCATTGGTCAGCTTTCCTGCTGCTGGGTCACAATTCCTGACTCCCACAACTGGAAGGAGTTTTTTCCTTGGCCCACGCTGCATGCTCCAGTCCACTGTCAATGGGTTCCACGGCTAGGCTTCAGACATCAGGGATGAATGGCATGGTGCAGAAAAGCCGCCTACCTCGTGATGTCTGGGAAGCAGACGCCCCAAAGATGAAGAGGCTAAGGAGAAGATGCATCCCCTAGGGTCAGCCCCGGGACTTACCCAGGCTCACTTGTCCACCCCGCACTCCCCATCAGGGTGACGGCTGAAGTTAGCTATACTGTTCTTTGAATCAGTAGTAACACTCCTGAATTAGGTCTGTAAGAAATGGAAGGTCATCAGTATAAATGCTATCATTTATATTACTAAAATTGGAAATTACTCATTAAAGGAAAAGAGTTGTTGATTTACTGAGAAGTTTTTGAAATGTGATACACTTGAATGCTGGTGTGAAAAGCTACATTCAAAACTACAAAATGGCAAGCTGGGCATGATGATGCAACCTGTAATCCCAATACTTTTGGAAGCTGATGCAGGAGGACCCCAGGTTTGAGTCCCAACTGGGCAACTTACTGAGACTCTATCTTCAAATAAAAAGAATTATGGGGAAGAGCTGAAGCAGGCGCTCTTGGCTCGGCGCAGCCCGCTGCAATCCGTGGAGGAACGCGCCGCCGAGCCACCATCATGCCTGGGCACCTACAGGAAGGCTTCGGCTGCGTGGTCACCAACCGATTCGACCAGTTATTTGACGACGAATCGGACCCCTTTGAGGTGCTGAAGGCAGCGGAGAACAAGAAAAAAGAAGCCGGCGGGAGCGGCGTTGGGGGCCCCGGAGCCAAGAGCGCGGCTCAGGCCGCGGCTCAGACCAACTCCACCGCGGCGGGCAGGCAAGCAGCTGCGCAAGGAGTCCCAGAAGGACCGTAAGAACCCGTTGCCGCCCAACGTCGGTGTGGCGGACAAGAAAGAGGAGGCCCAGCCGCCCGTGGCGCTGAAGAAAGAAGGAATAAGATGTGTTGGAAGAAGACCTGATCAACAACTTCAGGGGGAAGGGAAAATAATCGATAGGAGACCAGAACGGCGACCACCTCGTGAGAGAAGATTTGAAAAACCACTTGAAGAAAAGGGTGAAGGAGAATTTTCAGTTGATAGACCCATTATTGACCGACCTATTCGAGGACGTGGTGGCCTTGGAAGAGGGCGAGGTGGCCGTAGCCATGGCATGAGCAGAGGAGATGGGTTTGATGCTCGTGGCAAACATGAATTTGATAGGCATAGCGGAAGCGATAGATCTTCTTTTTCACATTACAGTGGCCTGAAGCATGAGGACAAACGAGGAGGTAGCGGATCTCACAACTGGGGAACTGTCAAAGACGAATTAACAGAGTCCCCCAAATACATTCAGAAACCACTATCTTATAACTGCAGTGACTTGGATCAATCAAATGTGACTGAGGAAACACCTGAAGGTGAAGAGCGCCCCGTGGCAGACACTGAAAATAAAGAGAACGAAGTTGAAGAGGTTAAGGAAGAGGGTCCAAAAGAGATGACTTTGGATGAGTGGAAGGCGATCCAAAATAAAGACCGAGCAAAAGTAGAATTTAATATCCGGAAACCAAACGAAGGTGCTGATGGGCAGTGGAAGAAGGGATTTGTTCTTCATAAATCAAAGAGCGAAGAGGCTCATACTGAAGACTCCGTGATGGACCATCACTTCCGGAAGCCTGCAAATGATAACACGTCTCAGCTGGAGATCAACTTTGGAGACCTTGGTCGCCCCGGACGGGGTGGTAGGGGAGGGCGAGGTGGACATGGGTGTGGCGGGCGTCCAAACCGCGGCAGCAGGACTGACAAGTCGAGTGCCTCTGCCCCGGACGTGGATGACCCAGAGGCCTTCCCAGCTCTGGCCTAACCGGATGCCCGGAGATGCCCGCCCGGTTCCTCGGTGGACCCTCTTGTTCAAAGCTTTGTGCATGCTTAAGGATCCCAAAAAACTAAGAAATTTTAAAAAGGAAAAAAAAAAAAAAAAGACTGTCATTCATACCATTCACACCTAAAGACTGAATTTTACCTGTTTTGAAAATGAACCTCTCTCGCTACACAGAAGTTAACAAATATGGTAGTCAGTTTTGTATTTAGAAATGTATTGGTAGCAGGGATGTTTTCATAATTTTCAGAGATTATGCATTCTTCATGAATACTTTTGTATTGCTGCTTGCATATATGCAGTTCCAAACTTGAAATATAGGTGTGAACAGTGTGTACCAGTTAAAAAAAAAAAAAAAAGAATTATGGGAGCTATTGACTTGAGCCTTTTACAGGTCAGCATATTAGTCTAGTTTTACATTTTATACCTCGTAGTTAAGCTTTTTTGCTAGATAGTTAAGACCAAAATAAAGCAAGACCTGAATAATAAAAATGTAACTTTCATATCTGACAAGGCCAGTCAAATCCCCTCAGGATTTACTCTGAAACCATATACAGCATTTTGTAGAACATATGTCAGTGTCAGCCATCTGGATGAGTCACAGCCATTGCTTGACCAGTTTGCTCTCTGTGAAAGCCTGATAACCCACTACTATTATGGAGTACTGCATTGTACATGTAACTACTTTCTCTTAGTTCAGTGAAAAGAAATATTTGTACCAATAGTGTTTAGAAAAGTTATCATGTCTGCATCTTGTACTCTGAGCAAGAGTACAGATGCCCCAGAGATGAAGAGGCTAAGGAGAAGACGCAGCCCCCAGCCAGGGTCAGCCCAGGGACTCAATTTAGAAAACAACTGACCATCTACTATGAAGAAAACATACATTGCATTAGTCATTGTGGTTGTCCTACTAGCATGTTTTGAAACTGTCTGTTCTCTCTTTCTTATTAAAATTAAGAAAATTTAAAAAATAAAAGGGTAACTTAAACATTAAAAAAAAAAAAAGAAAAGAAAAAGAAACGGGATGGGAAATAAGTCAGAGTTTAAACTCCAGACTACACTACCACACTAATCCATTAATCTCCACCACCACAACCCCTTACTCCCTCCCCCCCAAAAAAAGAAAAATGAGGAAGTGAGTTTAGCTTACTATGCAATTTGAATGAAAGATTCCCTAAATATGAAGGAGAAAGAGCAAAAGGCACAGAAACAATTGTCGAGCACGTGTGGTAGTCTGAGTATGGTTCCTTTCCTACTTTAATATGCACACTGAGAATACTTTCATAAATATCTCAGGATACATTTTATATACATAATTTCTCAGTATATTTTCTAACATTTTAAAATATTAAGAGATTCTAAATAGCATTTAAAAAGCTAATGCTTAGTAAAATCATAGCTAAATTTCTCTTAAATGTGATAATTAAACAGGGATCTTACATGGAAAGTGTTTCTTCTTTTTCAATGTTTATGTTAATATAATTTTACCAAAGCTTTTGTTTGTGCTTCAGTTACTACTGTATATAAGAAAAAAAAAATAACATTACAAGCTTACATTACTGAAAAAAAGTATTTTCAGCTTCACTCAAAAAGAGCCATCATTACTTTACATAATCAATTACAAAGCTTTGAAGAAGTAACAGGCAATAATGTGCATTCCAAATGATTTACAATTACCAAAGATATTAAATTCACTGCACATTCACTGGTACTCATACTAACATAACATTCATTAAGTACTGAATTTTACACATTCTGTTTTCCAATGTTTCTAACACTTGCTAGCTTCGAGATGCTACCACAGCGGCCCTTTGGGTAGCTGTTGTCTGCAGATGAGGAAACACAGCTCAGGTAAGAATCAAAACTTCTCCAAGGTGATATGGAGGGCACACAATCAATGATGAAAGGACCGGTGGTGCTAGCAGCTTTAACCAACCCTGAGCTTATATTTCATACCTTTCCCAAACACTCATCAGTCTTTAAGAAAACACTTTATAAACTACACAAAACCAGCACTTTTATTTCTTTACATAGTTATACTATGTTTGCTTTTATTCAGTTGTTTTTTTCTGTTCTACTAATCACCACGAAAAGTTCACCATGATTTGTCATTTATCTCGTTTGTAACATGTTTCCTACCAAGTAGCTCCAACTGTTTTGAAATTTGATCTTTCAGATCATAAAACTGATACAGGAATGTTTCCTCATCATACATCTTTAGAGTCAGATTAAACTATACCAAAACAAAAACTGCTCATTTTTTGTTTTCTCTAGCATAGAAATCATTCATGATTTCTAAGGGCGGTTTAAATGAATTTAAATGAATGGGTTGGGCCAACTAAGACACCCAGTATTACTCTCAGAATCCCTTTGCATGCTTTTACTTTCTGTGTTCCTTTAATGATATAGTCTAGCTACATAAATAAGGCCAACCTTGAACTCATCATGTAGTCCAGTCTGGCTTCAAATGTGAGATCTTTCCGCCTTGGTTCTCTGAGTGATGGGACTGCTGACATGTGTCACCAATGCATTTTAGGCCTGTCTCATTCTACACACCTGGATAAGGGTTTAAGAGGAAACTTTACAAACATCTCTTGCAAGGTATTCCCATAGGCAGGTTGCTCCCTTCCTAGCTAAAGAAATGCTGTGTCCTGCAATTTTCATAGGTTAATGCCTAAGAGCAATGCTCATCAAATTTTAACTTCAGAGTACAGTCAGGTACAGAACAGGGCCAAATGCCAAAATACCAAAGCAAAGAAATAAGAAAAGAAACAACAGCTGCTGCCTCAGGTAGAAGAACTTCATTTACCTACACAAGGACTGACCTAAGCTATTGGTAAAGTCTATATTTTGCTACACACAATTCTAAATTTTCTCTATGTAACTCCACTATAAATTGATTTCTGAATGTAATCCAAGGATGACAGGAGTGTCAATTCTTTGGGAAGAGCAAACAAGCAATCAGAAATGAGACCATTAAAGGAATACAAAGAACGAGAGAGCACCCTACCCTACCTTGCATAATGTTCTTCCTATTACTACCTCTCCCTGATTCTCACTGTACATTAATTGATCAGGTCACTGTCTGGACCAATTAGACCTTTTCATTAAAAGGGCAGTATCTCTCACTTTGCCTTATTCTTAACTACTGAGATGAGGAAGAGAAAGATCTGGTGAGCTCTGCAGAATCTTAGTGCCCACTCCTGTCCTCCCTCCTTCTCTCCCAGGTTGGTCCTCTTACAACTAGCAGCGCATGTCAAGAGAAAATGATTATACCCCACAAATAACATTCATTCCACTTTGCACCACTTCTTGGCTGCTTACAGCAGAACATACAGAACACATTTATAGGTTAATGCATCCCACAAAAGTAGCATTCTGCCATTTCCCTGTGTCTTTATTTAAGGGTAACACTCAAACACATTGCAAGATTGATCCCACTGAAATCTTGAAGTAAGGACTCAACATAACACTTTGTGAATTAAAGTTTAAAATCTTAGTTAATTTCACAAATTCAAAGCTCTGGTTAAAACAGGACTCAAACTGCAATCACTCTCACCATAAATTGAATTTTGAACTGCTGGTCTGTACCCAAGTTTGTTGAAGTCTGCTTTAAAATGTATCAAAGGTAAGCCGAGCGTGGTGGCTCACATCTGTAATCCCAGCACTCGGGAGGCTGAGGCAGGAGGATCGGTGGGAGTTCGAGACCAGCCTGGGCTACAAAAGTGAGCTCAAGGCCAGCCTCAACTGCATAGCGAGACCCTGTCTCAAAAAGACAAAAAAAAAAAAAAAATGTATCAAAGGTAGGTACACTAAAAAAGAATTATGGAACAACATGTACAAGCCCTGAATTACTATAATAATAATTCGTTGTTGACCAACATGTACAAGGTGTCATGCAGCATCCTACAACTACACACATTAAATAATAGTCCAAGAAAATAGGGGTTCAAAGATTTCATTTATCATTCCTTCTTGACAGAAACCTGCTCCAAGTATACCAGTCCCCATCTTTAAGCTGTTTCAGAACCTTTGCCCACTTCCTCCACAATACCTTTCTGAATTGTCATGGTGCAGTATTTTTAGTCTTATATGCAAATTGTAATTCATTCCTGTGATTTACAATATCTTATATTTGAACAGCTTTATACATTAGATCTACACTCAACAAAAAGACAGTCTTCTGCTCTATTCTCACTTACAACATCTGGCATACTGCGTCACAGAGATTATACAAACCAGTCTGACTGGACACAATCTCAGGTACATGAAAGGCTGATTAATCTTGATTCTAAATTCATGAAACAATACTACTATAGGCTCTTTTGATTTTCTTTAGAGGATATGTATGCTCTAGTTGGGACACAGAAGTGGCTATTACTTTTTAATAAAAATGACATCCATGATTTAATTCACTACTATGATAGGGCTGTGATCTTTTACCACACCACACACCAGAATTGGTTTATTTTTTTATATTGTTTTTTTACATAACCTTGTACATCAGAAAAAAATTTAAATAAGAAAGCAGTCATTATCTCAGTAAATATTCTTAAAGATTACATAGACAATAAATGATTTACTTCAAAAATTATTAAGATGCTAACAGTATTCCAATGATTCTTTTCCAAGAAGTAAAAATTTTCTCAAATGAGTGTGCTTTTTAGTTTGCACTGTTATAAATATGTAATTCAAGAGTCAAATAAGCTTAACTATTAGTCTAAGTGAATTTTCTCTTTTCAGTATTCATTATTTTAGGCAAATAATCGAGAGTAACCGCCTTTTGCAATTAAGGCATGAGGTGAGAGCCAGGCTCACTGTCATGGTGGAAAACCAGACCAGAAGTGGGAAGCCAAAGGAAAGGTGTTTAAAGTCCCCATTTGATACAGATTCTCCTACTTAGAAACTGTTCCAAAGTATGCAGACCCTGGCCTTACTAGGCAACTTCATTATTTCTTATGCAAACATCATAATTTCTGTTGGTAAGCTATAAAAATATAGTTTGAAAGCAAAACATGATAAATAACAGCACTTTTTGAATTTGTTGGACACAGACTGGATAGTGAGACTTCCTTCAGTATTTCATGGAAACTAAAGAGGAACTGAAGAGTAAAACAATCTAATTAAGGTTTTATAGAAGGCTGAAAGCATTTTTTATGGAAACCTTCCTACCCAAAAAGCTTCCCAACAGGAGCGCTGCCCTCCAGGCCCCACGGTGCTCCTGCAGCTGGACCAGCCAACACCAAAGGCTTCACTGCTGCTGCAGCCATTCATTCTCATTTTGCTCTGCTCCAGCTGTTTGCAGCAGCTTGCTCTTTGCTCTAGCATGTTCCTTGGTTACCAACTAAGGACTCCCTTTCTCTAAGCACCTGCTCTATTCCACGTGTACTATTTGACCTCATCTATCTCATATGCAATTCTGGTCTCATACCACAGGCATACATTTCTACACTTTCAAATCAACTTTTCATGATTTATCATCTCATATTTTATCTTAAAACATAGGATAGCTGTTCCTGAAGTTTTGTTTCCATATCTAGATTATTAATTCTGCATCATATAAACCTTTGTATGTGGTAATATTTGGCCATTGGCAAACAGAATCACCTTTATAGGGACTTTGTTATTTGACTTTCTAAAGAGTTTGTTGTACCTATATCTAGATGTGCCCCTCCCCCAAACCCTCACCCACTCATACATAGGGCTTTTCAGAGCTGGCTGGATCTAAGGTATGATGCGAGGATTAAGGGCTGCCTACTCTAGGTGTGGGCGGGATAGCACAAAGGGCAGGTAACCTAAATGGAATATAAAGGGACAGAAAGCAGGCTCCTGCTGCTGATGCTTCAACTCTTGTTCATGCTGCCTTCTGCCTGCCCTGTCACACTATGGACTATTCCTCCTCTGTCATGCCCCTCGGCCAAGCCACGCGGCCTCACAGCCAGCAGACTATGGACTGAAATCTCTACAAACTGTGAGCTGAAATAAACCTTTCTTTCAATGACTGATCACTATTTTTATTCTTTAAAAATCTTTTCAACTGCGCCTGGAGATGGGTATCTGTATCCCCAGCACTTGTGAGGCTTGGGTAGAAGGATCCCATCAGTTCAAGGATAGCTTCTTCCTGGGCTGTACAGTGAGTTCAAAACCCCCTAAACTATGCAGCAAGACCCTGTCTCAAAAAAAAAAAAAATTCTTTGCATCCATCCTAAAACTTATCTCAGAATTAGAAAACTCATTTTCTAATTACTTAATAATGCCCCAAAGACGTTATTTTAAAAGTCAACTAAACATGCTAATGGTTCATTTTCCTTTATCATTCCTTCCATTAACAAAGTTTGCCACACACTTTATAAATGTAAACCAGTACTGCCTGTTGCTCTAAATATAACTCCATATTGCATAATTCAAATATTAACATAAATTACTTAATGAGATGAACAGTATTTGGTAAAATATTATGTAAGCTTGACAAACACTATTTAGTAATCTGCCACATCAACATATTCAAAATTATTTTGTTTATAATGGCAGTCTAGGGCTTCTTCTGTCAATATCATATTTATATTTAAGAGAAATTTTGATTGCTTCACAATTTTTAATTTTAGCAATAATCTGCTAACATAATTATAGCTAAATCCCTGCATATATTATATTTATAATTATATTTTTAGAATATATCCCCCAAAATAAGACCTTTCTGGGTCAAAGGTAATCACATTTTAAATGTCTATATATTTCCAAAGAAAATTCTTCAGTTTATACATGCTTCATCCAGATATTCACAAGCATCCTTATTATATCCTTCTTCCTAACATTTGGTATGGTCATTTTTAAACTCACCCAAAATGCCAACAGAAAATTTAAAGTTCTATTTTAATTTGTATTTTCGGTCCAGCCGTCAAATTAAGCATTCATTTGTTAGTCCTTTGTATGTTTTCTCATATGAAGACCCTACATTTACTATGAGGCAATTCACTTGTAGTCAAAAAAAAAAAAAAAAAAAACCCTTCATTCTTCATTTAAAAAATTACTGAAAACAGAAAAATGTATATGTATATTTATGTATATGTACAAGATAGCTTGGATAGTGGTACTGCTGATTTCTGCTGGTCTACTAAAGGGAGCAAGGGAGCAATTCATGCTTAAATGTTTTCTTTTTCTTTATTCTATCTAAGTTTGTATATTTATGTCTGGTAATCTAAACAACTATTTTTAAGATAATATGCAATACAACAACCATTGTTGCTGGGACATTATTTTGTTTGGTAAAATTCTGTGCCAGTTCTAATGATTTTCTTTTTCTTTTGTTATCTTTTTAAAAAATTACCTTTTCAACAGTTTCAGTAGTCTTCTCTAATTCAGTTTATCATGTACTTTATTTTAAAAGTTTCCAATATACCAATATACTTCCAAGTTAAGATTTCTGAATATGGAACCCACATGACATCTCTTTTTTACTCTATTATTTATAAAAGTAACCACCTCAATCTTGCTTTTGTGCACTATTCAGAATTTGCTTTGCTTTGCAGTGCTGGGGGTGAGGCCCGTGTACACTGCCACTAAGCGTCCCAGTGCCCCGCCAGTAAGCTACATCCCTGAGCTGGTTCTTCCTGTACACAGCATAGCATTCAGGAGTGGGACTCAAAACCTTAAGAATATAGTTTCTGAACTTATTTCAGTTTGGACAAAGTGTAAAACATAAGCAAAGAAGAGTCCTGAGGGAGAAGGTGCTTCCTGTGAGCTTGTAGGGAAGAGCCCTAGGAAAAGATTCTCCATAATACTTGCTGTGCTGGGAGCCAGTTGTTGTCCTGATCCATAGCCCTGCACTCTGCTTTCCAAGCTTGTTTATTCTTCAGAGATCACCTCACACCTGTTCTCAAACACTACTTCCTCAACAGAAGAGGGTCTCACCAGGTCCCAGTGCTCGTAAGCACTTTTAGAACTTTTCTCTTTAACGCCAGGTTTAAACTGAAAGTAATATAGCAGATGTGATTAGAAAATACGGCAAATGTTTTTTTTTTTTTTTTTTTTTTTTTTGTCTTTTTGAGACAAGGTCTCACTATGCAGTTCAGGCTGGCCTTGAGCTCACTTTTGTAGCCCACGATGGTCTCGAACTCGCACCGATCCTCCTGCCTCAGCCTCCCGAGTGCTGGAAATGTTTAAATTTTTTAAAAAATCTTGCAGTGAAAGACACACTGCTGATACTCCCCACCCTGAAGGTCTCCCTCTCACTCAAAACACACTTGTACCATCCTTCGTGCTACTTTAACCAGTTCTAGAAGTCTTCTTCAGGGTTTTCAGTTGCAGTCATGGTTGCCTGATGCCCAAAATTTACTCAAAATCCTTACTTTTTATCTCAGTTACTTTTCTATGGTTGTTAGGACAAAATACCCTACAACCAAAATGAAGGAAGGAAAGGTTTATTCAGGTCACAGTTAATGGAGGTTTCCATCCATATTCAGCTGGCTCTAAAGCTGAGCTGCACAGAGCACATAGCACCCAGTTCATGGTGGCGGAACAGCAACAATGGCAACAGAGATAGAGTCTGTCTTTCTTATGTTACACTCAGGTTGCCAGCCCCAGGTTGGGTGTAGAACTCACATCCATAATCCCAGCAGTACTAAGACCTATAATCCCAGTAGATCACCCATAATCCCTGTGGATCATGAGTTAATCCCAAACTCTACAAATCCCTGTCCCATGACTGCATGAGGCTTTGCGGGGACAACTAGACACAAACGATGACACCGTGGAAAAGGCAATGACTGCTTTTGAAGCCCACTGAAAAAAACGTGCCAGTTAGGGCAGAAGAATAGAAGGTAGGAAGAAAAAAATGTCATCAGATAGGTCCTTGTTTTGTTTGCTTGCATTTGTTCCTCTAAGAAAAAGTCTGAACCAAGCCAAATAAAGAGCTACTACACAGTTGATCTTTGGAGACAATGAGTCTTTCTCTCATACATTTTTGCCAAAGGTAAAGTGAATAACCATTCTAAAGTCCCCTCCTGATGGGCTGAAAAGAGAATGTATCTTTTCTTCTAAAATAATTTACTATATTGTTATTTCAGGATCTTTTCATGTGCTTCAAAATGTGTCAATACCAGCACCTTTCCTGAAGCTATGAAGTCTACACAACAGAAAAATAACTGATTTCTGAAACTAGAAATCACAGAACAAAATCTCAAATCTATACAGAGTTTTGTAGTGTACATAACTTTTATACAATCATTTTATTTTATTCAGTCTAAGGACAGGGATTTATAATCAGAACCTTTACAATTTGAGCAAACCTATCTAGTAAGTAGAATGACTTGAACCCAGGATATCTGACCAGGTCCCACACTGGGTCCCACTCCCAGCCCCTCTAAATCTCTGCACCTGACTACAATCCCAAACATTCATCAACTCACGCAAACATCCCAAAATAGACTCCAAGTCTTCACCAATTCCCCTCAGATCATGTGTATAATTTTAATAACATGATACTTGTGTTTAAACGATGCATTTCACCATGGCTATGATTTTGTATTACTGGTAAATCACTTTCTGTCCTGCTTATAGATAAATCCTCAAGAAGCTGTGAGCTCCACAAAAGCACCTAATGTAAGAGTTAAAAAAAAGAGATTGTTAATAAACTGGGAACAGGGAGGTTATTTTCTCTAAAATGAAAAACAAGCTATTTTTAAAAACCATGCTTGACACCCACCTAGATTCGTGGTCCCCACACCCACCTGCAGGCTCCCAGATCCGCTCACAATGCACACACAAGAACACACAAACACAACCAACAGGGAAACAGCATTCCCAAGATAGACTGAAGAGGTTCAGCCCCAGAAAGTGGAAGACATTTCCATTGGAAAGCAGGGAGTGTCCTCTGCATCCTTTTCTTGCTGAACAGGTTTTTCCTACTAGCTTCTGTCCTACAGGAGCTGGGGGGGGGGGGGGGAAGGAGGAAGCTGAGTCAGCAGGGCCCAGACCCTTCCTTCCCACTGATGTGATGCCCCAGTGCCTCCCAAAACTCCATACTCTGCAGGCACCACAGACTCCATTCTCTCTCGATAAGACAGCGCTTGGTTTGGTGCCTCTGTAACCTAAGACTAAACTCTGGTGTGCTATCTATTTTTTATGTTTGTGACACACAAGATTTTCATTCTAAAAAAATGTGAACTATTACTGTAAGAAAAAATTCTGCAGGTATCATTTTTTCTTCCCATGTCAGTCTGGTCTTCACTTATATAAACAGTTATTTACATTGGTAACCTGGTCTACTGTCTCGACCCCAGAGGATGGATTTTCCCCTAGTGCACAATCACAGATTTAGATATCCCTGGGCCTGCCAGATGTGTCTATCTTTACAGCCTCCACTAGACACAAGACATCCACGATCATGCAGACTACAGCCTGTGTGACATTTCAGTTCGCTCCATGTGAAACTTTATGAATTTTCTGCTTTTAAGATCACATTCTAGGATATACTAATCAATGTTTAATTTATTACTGCTATGAATCTTGATTTTTTAGCATTCTACTTAGGCTTCTGAGCTTCAGGCATTTTCTAGGTAATGGACGTAGCATGTTGGTCCCCACATTCTGCTTAATAGGATTGGACTTTCTTACGACATGCTGACAATTTCTAACTCTGGCAAGCTAATTTTAAGATTGTTTTTGTTAAACATAAAATATGTGAAGTGATGATGAATGAAGGATTATCTACATACTAGGAAACACAAAGTTCTGCTGTCTGTTCCTGAACATAAATTTCTTAGCAAAAGCATATCCCAATTCCCTGCCCTCTCTGTAGCCCTGTGGTGTTCTGCACCATTCAGATGCCTCTTGGGGTGGGTACACACTGAGCATAATGGAAGGCATCACTACCAAGGAAGAAGCCTTATTCCACATAGCGCAGGGAGATCAGTGGTTTGCTTTTTTGACAAGAGTCTCTCCCTGGGCATCATGCACCAGGTGTGGCTAAGAAGCATCTATCCAATAGCAATGACTCTGAATATTCATGTTAAAAAACATACTCATTCTCAATGCAAATGTGGTACAATGCAGGACCTTTAATAGTTTATTGTAGCAATTAGTCTTTCTAAAAATCTCATTTTCAAGTCACTAATATCCATAGCTTAACTCAAAGACAGAAGTCCCAAATGGAACACAGGGTGGCTCAGTTCCTGGAGACAGATGCACACACACAACCTCAGGTCACAATACCAAAGCTTTTAGAGCAAAAAGGCCACAGTGCAATCTTACCTCTACCACTTGCTACTGCATGAACACCAATAAAGAGAACTGTAGCAACTCCCTAGTTTTAAAATCAGTAAAATGATAACTCTAGCTATATAATTCATATAAAACATACATGTGCTAAATATGTGATGTGTTTCCTATTATGTTTGACTAACATATATAATTTAACATAATTTACATAACAAGAATGAAGTTATCAAACTGGAAATATGGTTTATTCTTTTTCTTTTTTTGGTACCAGGAATTGAATTCAGGGTTTCACACTTGCCAGGCAGGTGCTGAGCTGCTGAGCTATATCCCCAGCCCATGGGCATATACAGTTTAATGGGAGAGGGCCAGCCTAGCATGTATCCCTTGATTCAATTTCCTTACTATTAAAAAAAAAAGTAATCTTTTACCCCACTCTCAGAGATAGTGCTCAAACCTAGGGCTTGAGCTGCCCTTCTGCCCTAGTAGCTAGTCCTTAATAAATAATTTCTCAAGCACAATTAGCATGATGATTCAATCGTAAAAATGCATCTGACCTTGATTTATCTCCTGCTGCCCTGTAGCAGTTCACATTTTTACTACAGTTATAATCACTAAAGGTCAGTGTCTTCACCATCCACTGTAAGGAAACAAACGCCTATGAGTGCCCACCTTGATTCTGCAATGCGAAGCCATGTAGAGGGGAGGCCTATAAGACTGCTAGTTAGTTTGTGTTTGAATTGAATGAAAGACTTAATAGATTGTTCAGTCCTAACATCAATTAGTTAAAACCTGGTAAGTTTGTCGAAAGGGGCAATAAAATAATTCAGGAGTTTCTCATAAATATGTAACATTAAATATTTGCGAAGTATCATTCAGTCAGACAGATAAGCTCTACGCTTCAGACACAGAATTTCACAAAGCATCTGAATGAACAAGAGGGGAAAACATGAATTGAGGCACGAATTAAAGATGAGGCAGTGCAGAGCAATCTGAACAGGAAGGCTTTGTAGCGCCAAGATATCCCAGGAGACAGAAAAGCAGCAACAAACCTAGAAAGTAAGAATCAGACATTTCAGGAAGAAGCAAAGGCTAGTCAAGATCTTCTTTCACAAGGTTATCCAAACATAAAAAAAAAAAAAAGGCAAAAAAAAACAGCACACACAATAAGTGAGATCTGGCTAATTAACTGAAAAACCTCTCCACAAAGTTACACTGAGACTAACTTCATGAATTATTATTTTTTATGAAGTCTGTAAACTTGAAAGACTGGATGAAATAAGACTTAGGTGCTGCTCAAGCTGTGAATAATTATGCTACTAGTGGTCAGAAGAAAAATAAAATTAACAATCTCATCTTATGACAGATCATACCATTTTAAATTTCAGAAATTAATCCATTCAAATGACTGATTTAAAGAAACTGGATTTGTTTAGTGAAGACTACACTACAGGGATGAGGAAAGAAGACAAGGACAACTCAGAGTAGCTCAACAGAAGCAATGAAATTAGTCAACTTCCAAACAATCCAACTTCCTTCTAAACATTTAATAGGTCCTACTATAAACACAGAAACCAACCACGAGTATGTGTACACCCTGGACTCACTTGTCATACAGGTTTCATCCTTTAGTGAACAGCAGCACAATGGACAGCCTAGCGGACAGCTTAGTCCTAGACCAAGACGACTGAGAAAAGCTCCCCACACCCATTTCTGAAGTGCCGAGTAAGCAGCACCGAGGGATAAAAACAATGCATGACAGACCAAGTTTAAATCCTTCTATTACAGGTTCTTGAGGAAAACTTGCATTCCTCCATTCAAATTGATATTTATTTTCCAACAAATGCTTCCTTAAGTTGTAAACACTGGACAATGAATCTACTTGCAATGAAGTAGGTAAATCCTCACAGCTATTGTACTGTGGGCTGGAAGAAGCAGGACAGCATTAAATCCATGAAGCCCCCCTAAGCCATTCTGTTTGCTATCAGCGATACACAATACTCTTCAACACACGCTTCACTTATAATGGCTGTTTAGCAAAACTGCAAGAAAACAAAGAACATGATACAGTTGTTCAAGAAATTACTTCTCCAGTCAGGGTATAAACAGACACTTTCTTACACCTCATCAGATTACCCCCCAAAAATAAATCACCTTGCAAAATATCCCTGAGCATGAAAACAGCTACTACTTTTTACTACAGAGGAATCAAAGGGAAACCCCAAAAGATGATTTCTTTCCTCACCCTGATACAGGCACTGCCCCCACCTCTTCCTTTCCTAGCACTGCCACTCAGGGGCTCCTTTCCCTCACACACAGATTCTGATTTCCAACCTGAGGAACTATGGCTCCTTGCAGAAATTGCTGGTTCTAGGGTCGGGGGTAGCATACACAAGATGTGAATGAAACATATTCTAGCACCAAAAGCCAGATAAACTTTTTTTAAAGTTTTTTAAACACAAAGGCCAGTGAGATAGCTCAGTGGAATAAGCACCTGCTTAGGCAAGCATAGGGACTGGGATTTGATTACCTGTATTGCATACTATGCTGACCCCTCCCCCAGGTATGCTGAGCTGGCCACCAAGTCCAGATGTGGTGGCACACACCTGTAATCCCATTGCTGGTGAGGCTGAAAATAGGAGGATCACTATGAGACCAAGCTGCATAATGAGACTCTGAACCAAAAACATACATACATACATACATACATACATGTTTTTTAAGCACAAACATGGCGCTAGTGCAACTGACTGGGTTACAATCCACAGTAGGACTGTAAATGTCCTTGAAGTAGAAAACTGTAGTAGTAGGAAAATAAATGGCTGATTGATAAATACTGAAGGGAGAAGAGGAAATTACCATCAGCAAATTTCCTAATAACTTATGCTATACTTCATACTCAGAGTGGAAGTACAAAATTCCTGCCTCCTAAGCATGGAATATATATTGTGACTTCCTTCCAAAGACTTCAGGAAGGAAAGGTGGAAAGAATAGAGTGGACCAACCTTGTTTCACACAGCGAATACAGTAAGTCATTGTCACAGCATGAACCTTCAGTTTGATGTTACAAGAATGGCAATTTACCTCTATGGTACTCCTCTCAAAAGGAGAACCCTTAACTGTAGACTAATGAGCAGATCATCAGGCAAACACCCATTGGGCCCATCTGTAGAATCCCTGACACCTACCCCTCCTACTGTACAGGTCACTAAACAGGAAATTCTGGCAACAGTCATAACCAAAAAGAAATCCAAAGGGTGTGACCACGAGACATAGATGCTGTGCTAGCCAGGATCCTGGCAGAGACAGTGGGGCTGCAGGTAAAGAGTGAAGAGGTCTGAAAAAACTAGAGACCATAATTTTTTTTGTTTTGCCTTTGTTGTTGTTGTTGTTTTGAAGAGGATCAAAATTGGCTCACTAACTGAAACAGAGAGTATCCCGATGTAAGATGTCAGTAATGCAAGAAACTGAGGGCAGGACATTAGGGACTCTGTGCTCTTAACTTTGTAATTTTTCTGCAAATATACAGTTTCTTCTTTTTTTTAAAAAAAAAGCTTATTTTCAGAACTCCATTCTCTACTGTCCACACAAAGTTAAATTTTCAGAGGCTACACTATGCACATAGCATTAAAAAATAAATGTATTTTTCCAATTGTTTTGAAAAAGAGAAAACATATTCCATTTTGGTTTGGGTAAAAAATTAGGAATCTATTTTTCCATCTTAAAAAAGATGAGAACAACTATCACTGGATGGGGCCCTTAGAGAAGAACTCAGGAGAGAGTTCCTTGGAAAAAATTACAAATTAGAAATGAATCATACAGGTTGTTCCTTGAAGTATGGTCTATCTAGATAGTTTGCTCAGATACATCATAACCATTCTAATATGAATGCTTAATTATCACTGACAGAAATGGCTAATTTCTTTTAGAAAACTTTTTGCAGCAATGGAGATGAAGGCCAGGACCTAAATGCACAGAATTTTTCTTTTTTGTTTTTTAGACAAGGGGCTCGCTAAGTTCTGGGCAAGATGGCTTTGAACTTGTGATATCCCTGTCTTAGCCTCTAGAATTACAGATATGTGCTACTATGACCAATCTGGACTCAAGCGGTCTATTAGGATCCAGGCCCTTGGTTGCAGTCAGTCTAGTGTGTGGGCAGATTTCCTTTAATCTTGGTATATGATTCTTTGGGAGATTCATAATCTTATAAAATCTCTGACGTACATTGTAGTGTTCCCCTTGCAAAAACCCCAAACGATGACAACCACAGATATTTTCATTTAATCCATATTGACTGCATACTGACTGCTTTAAAAAGGCAGTGAGCCTATAATCCCAGCCCTTGGGAATCTGAAATCTGTGTAGTGAGACCCTGTAGACCCTGTACTAAAAACATTTTTAAAGGAAGGGGGTAGTGAATATTCTTTATTTTCCCTACCTTAATGTATGCATTATTTTCAGTCATTTTATTTTTTTAACTTTTAACTGGGATGCATGGTTCTAGTACGTAACACATTCACAGTAGAGCTGGCATTGTACATAGCCTGCCTTAACTCCCTTTTGCTTTCCCGCCCTGGAGCTCCCTGTTAGCTATCATCCATCTTGTATTTTGCTTTTTCTTTAACACTCTGAATTTCTCATATAAGAAAACCTATGCAAGAATTTAAGCTTATGCATCTGATTTATTTCACTTAGCATTATGATCTCCAGGTACAACCACTTTACTACAAATGACTCCATTTATCCTCCATGGCAGAGTAGGACACCATTGCATATAAACACACATCCTTTATCCATTCATCTGATGGACATGTAGACTGCTCAAAGATGGAGCTATCATGAGTTATGCCGCTGTAGTCATGGTCATGCACACAGCACTGTAGTGGATGTATTTATCTCTTTCAGGAAGATACCTAAGAGGGGAATAATAGCTGTGCTGAATGGAAGGTGCAGTCCTAGGATCAGCTACAGGACACATCCAGATGCACCTCACTGGGTAGAATTTACCTCACCACATTTAGAGGCAAGAAAATTTCATCTTTATTCTGGGCATTCATGTACCCAAGTAGAAACCCTGTCATTGTGAAGCAGGCAGACAGGAAGAGGTTTTAGACAATAACTGGGCTTCTATAATTTCTGATACAACACAAACAAACTACATGCTACAGAATAGTTATCTCAGGGACCATCTTTTTAACCTGCAACTTGTACGGTTTTTAATCATTATGGTATTTGTCTTTGGAATCCCACACTGCACTGGCACACACATGGAAGTCAGTAATTTTAACACCTAGCTTAACATTTACAGCATTAAAACCTGAGACTAGAGTTCGATAATGTGACCTAAAGTGGACAACATGAGGACTTAAATTTAACAAGGTATTAAAATCTAGAACAAAGGAATTCTAAAAATCAATTTTTAAAACCAAAGACGGTTGGGCATATAGCTCAGCAGCACAAGTGCCTGCCTGGCAAGCACCAAGGTCCTGAGTTCAATTTTCAGTACCAAAAATAAATGCTTAAAGACCCAAGAAATTACAGTGAAATACCCAGCAAGCTAGGCAGACAGCTGATAGAAAAACAACTGAAATGGTCAGAGTAAGGAGGCTTCAGAGTAAAGAGAGCAGGCTGAGCACACACGTGATGATTACCCTCTCCCCAGGACAACTACATGAGGAGCATGCAGCTTTCCTGTAGGTACAGAATGGGTGAGGTGATAAAAGCAAAATTATATTTGGAAAAGTAAAAAAGCAGATGTGGATGACAAGTAAATGTGTTAGCAGAAGGCTAAAGGAGGGTAAGGGCCACCTGCTGAGGGAAACCAAGAAGCTGCCTGATTTAGGACCAAAACTCCCAGGCCTAGGAAACTACAGCCTCCATAGGACTGGAGCGGGAGTAAATGTTCAGCTAACAGAGACTGGCTGACAGCAGGTCTAAGAACTAGGTATAGCTCCTCAGGGACGCAGCTGCAGGCCTCCTCAACCCTTAGAGACCAGCCCTTATTTCCTATGTGGAGTAAACAAGCGTCTTTCTTTCCACCAAGGGACCAGAGCCCTGTTCTGAGGATGGAGGGAGAGGGAAGGCTTTGCTCTCTCGTCCGTTCTCCAGGCTACGAATCCCCAGACTCTCATTCTCTGCACTCACGACCTGATAAGGAAAGTTCTAAAGTAGAAAAGAGGGAAATGGCACCCACATCCTCTAGCTGGTCCCTTTACCATCATAACTTGTGACATACATCAACCTGGCTAACGAGAGATTTCTCTATTTGGAGAGAAAAATAATCCCTAAAATGAAGAATTTAAATTTGCAGAACAGTTGGAGCCACTGAGTACCCTAAGAAACATGGTGAAAACAGACCACACATAGACAGGTACCCCACTGAGAAATTCAGAACACCTGCAAGAAGATATTTCCATGTAATTGTTTTTCTTTTTGAGTACTGGAGATTGAGCAAGGACCCCTGAACTGAGCTCCAGCCACAGCTATCTCTTAAATTTTCTGAGACAGTCTCATAGGCTCACTAAGTTACATTGGCTGGGCTTGAACTTGTGATCTTCCTGCCTCAGCCTGCCAGAGTGCTGGGATTGCAGACACAGTGCCACCATGCTGATCTACTTCTACAAGACTTTAGAAAGATAGTACTCATTACACCATCCAGTTAGAGACTACAATGAAGGAAGGCTTTAAAATCCCAAAGGAAAACTGCTTCTGATCTTGAATTACAGACACAGGTACATTAACAATGAAGGGTCTTACACATGCTGGATTCCAAAGAACCTGCCTCTCAACCAACTTCCCTCCTCTGAAAGAAGAGCTCAGCCCACAAGGGAGTACGAAAGGAAGAGACCGCAGATCAGGAGGAGTGGGCACAGAGAAGAAAGGATGGCTAGGGCACCCCAGAACGAAGCTGGGCAGAAGACAAAGCAGACCTCCTGACACCCAGACGGCACACCTGCTACAGCACCTCTTGCTCTCTGAGTTCCTTGAGCAGAAAACAGACAGCTCTGGGTATAAAGCAATAGTCAGAAAATTGCACACCGAAAAGCTGTAAAACTCAGCAGTGATTTTTTTTGGATATAATGTCAAAAACACAGGCAACAAAAGCAAAAGCAGAAAAATAAGACTATATCAAACTAGGGGATGCCAGATAGTTCAGCAGATGCAGGGTATGGTGGCATGCACCTGTAACCCAGGCTGAAAACAGGAGGATTGCTAAGAATAGGATCTCTGTAATGAGACCCTGTAAACCATTGGTTCTCAATCTTTCTAGTGGCGTGACCCCGCAATACAGTTCCTCATGCTGCAGTGACCCCAAACCAAAAAATAATTTTGGTGCCTGATTCAAAACTGTAATTCCAAATAAATAACATTTTCCAATGGCTTTAGGTGACCCCTGTGTTTTGGTTGTTCAACCCCCGCCGGGGTCGTGACCTACAGGTTGAGAATCGCTGCTGTAGACTCTGTACTAAATACGTTAAAAAAAAAAAAAAAAAAAATGACGTCAAACTCAGAAGCTTCTTCCCAACCAAGCAAACAATTAACAGAGTCAAGGGACAATCTAAGAATGTGAAAAAATACTTGTTAAACATGTATCTGGTACAAAGCTAATATGAAAATTACAATGCAAGAACCAGAAAGTGTCTAAAATACACAAAGGTAATGATATGATGAAGCCAAATACAATGCATGATCGTTATCGAACATCATGCACAAGTAAGAACCAATAACTACACTGGTGTAATTTTAAAACACGATGTGACATAATTTTAAGAAAAAGAAACCATGAAAGCTATTTATGAAAGTTGACAACACAGAAATACCACTGACGTTCTGCTAGGGCTTCTGCATGCTGAGAACATATTTCAGATCCATAAGAAAATGTGGTTGGGTGGTGGGGAGGTCCAGATGTAACAGAAAGCAAGGCTGACACGGAGAATGAAGATTAGGAAAGTGAATAGAATGACCCAGAAGCATGGCACTGCTGGTACCAATAGGGGTGGTCAGGCACGAACTAAGGAGGGGGTCAGGGTCCACTGTCTACCCCAGATGTCTACACCAGAAGATTAGTGACACCATCACCACTCACCACCAAACCCAGAGCAAGAGAAAGAACAACAGCTGTGGAATCAAGTAAAAATAAGTGGAAATGGGACCCAGCACAAAGGGGATGACTTAAAGTCAATATTAACAATTCCATGGCCAGAGGTATAGGTCAGTGTGCCCCAGGGCACACTGAGACAGCAACTGAGACTGGAAGTGGTGGCACGTGCCTGCAGTCCCAGCTCTTGGGAGGCTGTAAACAGGCGAATCACTATGAGTCCAATCTAGTAGTGAAACCTTGACACCCTGAGACCCTTCCCTAAAATTAAAAAAAAAATAAAAATACCTTATAATGTATGTGATTTAAAATGTATTACTTTACCTTTCTATGCCTCAATTTCATGTATATAATATATATCACACATATGCACATGTATATAATACATTTAATACACATACATATAATATATAACTTACACACATATATGATATATACATACACACATTAAATGTAATACACACATGTAAGTACATATGTGCATATAATATATGTGTGTGCAGAGAGTGTGTACAGACATATGTGTACATATTATATAAATATGCACATGCATGTAATGTATTTTATACATATTTAAAGGACACAACATCTTAGAGTGAAGATTAAAGTATAAGATGCTATATAAATAACATGTTTTTAAAGTCCTGAAACCAGAGAAGTGCCTCACCACAAAGTAAGTTCCACGTGTGACAAGGCAAATATGAAGTCCAGCACAGACTGTCGGTAACTGAGTGGCAGGCAGGATTCTCGTGTTTGGTCCACCTACTATGGATTAGAGAATTCCGAAAATTATACTTTGCTTTTCTTTAAGGTGTTTTTTAGTGCAGGTTTAGTCCCCACTGGACGATGGTTGACATTCTTGGTGTGTCTCATCCCTTCTATGGCCCCTCCTCTGCCTCACAACTTTCTTTACCCCCACACCCCCTCCCCATCTCCACAAAGTCTACCTCTTCCTGTTTCCTCTCATTTGGATTTTATTCTTTAAGTTGCTTATACTTTGAATCAATTAATGTAGGCTTCTTGTCTTCTTTCTTTCAAGTTTTCTACTACTATCATTCTTGCTAAGACTATTTACACTGAAAATAAACATGAAAATACTTTCTAGAAAGGAAATAACCATGACTCTGCTTGTCAAAGTTGGGAATCAGTTACTAGTCAGGGAAGCCAGCTGTCTACTTAGGCCCCCACCACACTCCATTTGGCCAGATCACACCTCACAGGACTCACAGGGCGAATTCTTCCCCAAAGCCCTTTCCATTCCAGTCTCCTAACATTTAAAGTCAGTGTCCACAAGGCTGCACATGCACACCTCACCCCAGCCACTACCACAGTATGACACGAAATCAAGTCATCACATATAGACAAGGCTAATCTTCCCAGAGTCTATTCTTCTCTCCCATGACAACAGCTGAGGCCAAACTTCAAGGATAAATGGTGCTCTCTCTCTCCTATGCATAGAATCCACTCATTCATGCCCATACTTTCCAGATACCAGACTCCTGGCCACCAGTTCTTTCCCTCAGGGTCCCAGGTAAGAGCTTTTGTGTCTCCCTACACCAGTCTTCACTGTCTGACTCCCCCTCTCCTTCCCTCTCCCTTAGCGCCTCCACCTCCTACTCCTCCTGCATCAGCTGCATCGGAATTAAGCCTGCACAGAGAGATAATCTGACACCTACATAGAAGGAAGCTATGGTGTCCATCACGGAACCCTATTGCCTAGATTTTTACTTTCAACTTAAATGTATGCTGTACAAGAGCAGTTTCTAATACTTGATATAATGCAATGAAATTCCTGAAATAAGGATAAATTATGCTTAAAATGTGCTTAATCAGGGCTGGCCTGATAGTTCAGTGGGCTAAAGTGCCTGCTTAGGCAGACTCAGGGGCTGATGGTTAGATCTCTGCCTGCTGTGCTGGCCCCACCCTTGGGACACACTGAGATTGAGTGAGATTGGGTGTGGTGGCATGCACCCATAATCCCAGGGCTTGGGAAGCTAAAAACAGGAGAATCACTATGAGTCTGATCTACTTAGTGAGACTCTGTACACCCTGTCCTAAATACAGAAGAGAGAAAGAGAGAGAGAGAGAGAGAGAGAGAGAGAGAGAGAGAGAGAGAGAGAGAAGAGAAAGAAAGAGAAAGAGAAAAGAAAGCTAGCTTAATATACAAGAGAGAGAGAGAGAAGAGAAAGAAAGAGAAAGAGAAAAGAAAGCTAGCTTAATATACAAGTATGCCCTATTCAATGTAATATTTACAAAGAAAATAACTGTCTTGATATTTATGGTAAAAAAAAAATCAACTACAGACATTACTTAAGACACACTGCCTGCAACAAATTTCTCCATTTTCCACTGAACTACAAAAATCATGATAAGGAAGAAGCATTTATTTTCTTTGTGTTTTTTCCTACTACCACTGTGAAGGCCAGCCATCCCCAACACAAGGGCTACATTAGGATGTGCAAGGTCCTGCCCAGACATTTTGCACTCATTAAATAATTCGACATTCTCAGCAACTTTACGAGACAGGACTGACATATTTAATTCACAGACAAGGAAACTACAGCATAGAGAAACTCAAAGGTTGCCTCTGTCACACTGAAGAGAACTAGAAGCAGGATCCAAACTCTAGCCAGTGGACACTGGGGTTGATAAGCATTCAAACCCTTTACCCTCCATCAGCTTCCAGCACAAGCAGGGAGATACCTGGGAAAGATACAGGCTCCAGGGCAGGGACACCAGGCTGAGCACAGACAGATGCTTAAAAAGCGTCGAGCATGAATGTTCATAAGCATGAAATGCTGGACCAACCTTTTTTGACAAAAAAAAAAAAAATTTAAAAATTTTATCAGTACATAAATGAGAGAATGAAGATGAAGAAGAAAAGTAGAAAACTTTTTGGTCAGGTTTGTCAGAATGAAAAGTAAAATTGTGGGCCAGGGAGAGAGTTCAGTGGTTCAAAGCATCTGCTTAGGCAAGCTTATGGAGGCCCGGGGGATCATGGTTCGATCCCCGGCACCACATGCCATGCCAGCCCTGCTCTCAGGTGGGCTGAGTAGGAGGAGAGGGAGAGAGAGCAAGAGAGAGTGAGTGAGCGAGAGAGAGAGAGAAAGAGAGAGAGAGAGAGAGAATGGACCTAGAGATACACTTCATCAAAAAGCCAGAGCTAAAGTGATTTTGTGGGACTAGTGGGACTGTGATTTTTAAAAAGGTATAACTAAATCATAACTAGTATGTGAACATTCTTCATGAACATTTGAAGCATACTAGTTATAGTTCAAACACACTTTTTAACAGTATCTTAAAGCCAGGAAACATTTCTGTATATTTTCTCAGATAAAATAGGCTTATGACATTTTAAATTTGACACTGCTCCAGGTTATCTTCACCAAGTATTTTACATTATTTATAGATTAGAATGAAGCCAAATAATTAAAGTCCATCTCTTGCTCTGAAAGCTAACAACCAAGCTCAACCCCAGGTAACTTACCCTGTCTAACCCTGTATCTAAATGTGTCTCAGTGCTGATGTGTTTGCCTGGCACATCCAAGATCCTGGGTTCAATGCTTAATACTTTGTGCACACACACATGCACGCATGCACACACATGTACACATGCACACACATGCACACACACACACATGCTCACAAAAAAGTGCACAAACACTAGCTCAAACTACTCATCAAGAAGCAAGGGACCTTTCTTCCGAATAATTATGTAAACTTTCAGACACTTTGACCAAAAATGATTTACACATGATACAGATTATTTTTAAAAACCATTAGAGGCAATATGTTTAGAAGCTATAATTTGTCATCAGCATCAGAAGTGTCAGAGTCACTTTTGCCTTACAGAGGCTACCCAGTCCTCACAGGAGGAGCTGGCTGGAGAAAGAAGAGAAGTTGGTTTTAGAATAACAGAACAAAAAAGGAACCTAAAAGTCATCAAGCTAAATACCTCATTTTACAGCTAAGAAAACTCAAAACTTAGACAAAAGCAAGCAGCTCTCGAGGCCAGATCAGAACACGCACGTGGTGGGACTACAGCCCCCTCTGCCTCCTGTGAATGGAACCTGGAGGAGGCATTCATACCCACGACAGTGCCCAGACAGTCAGGCAGCTGCATCGATGCCAGTGCACTGTACTCACCATTCCTGGCAGAACTTCTCTCTCATTTTCTAAGCTAAAAACAAAAGTAATGTAGATGATCTTAGCTCAGTACCTGACCTGCGGACTTACGTTTCCAATGCACACCTGTCACTTCAGTTAACAAGTAAAGACTTAATGGCGAAAATGTCTCAAGTTTCATTACTAGATTGTACTTCATTCACATTGATGCAGGACATGTATTCCAAGAAAATGTAAAGAATTACAAACACTAACATCCACAGGCAGGAAAATTACAATAAGGAAAATATATATTGCATTCAAGGGCATCTCCCAGGATTTGTAATACTAAATAAAACTTTGTTAAGTCTCAGGGCATCAGCCATTGGCAGTGCAAATATACATCATAAAGCATCAAAAAAATCATATGAAAAGCTGTCAAAAGAAAGCTAACTTTAAACAGGAATAAATCAAATTCCCTCTTTTACATTCTCACCCAAATGACTTGTACTGTTATCAAATAAATTGGAAGTTTAGGTTTCTATTACTCAGATCAACTCCATTCATTTATATGTCTTTAAATGAAAAGCAAAACCTTGAAAAGGCAATTTTCTGTGTGTGGGGGGGTGGCTACATCAAGAAATAAATTTGTCTACTTATTTTGCCATTTGAGTATGTCATCACACGTGTCAGTTGTATTTTCTTGGTTCTTTACATAGAGAAACAACAACCGAAAGTGGAAAGCCTCCCTCAGCAGGTCTGGTCTCAGTCACTGTGCACACATAGCTGCTATCACATGGGAGCAAGAAAGCAAACTGCATGCACAATTAACACCCTTTAACCTATTTCCACAGTGTTTTTGCAAGACCCTTCAGTCTCTGGCCTCACCTTAGCTGCTCAGCGCTAGAATTCAGTGTCTTAGGCCAGAAAAAAGCCTAGATGACCCCAAGAGACTTCTTCATGCAACAGAGGAGGGAACAGTCAAGCAATGATGATGGAGGGAGCGAGGAGACCAATTTACTTGAAGCCTTGAGTCGTTCCAGACCCCATGTAGCTGGTAGGCAACAGAGATAAAGCACTGGTACCTGAAGACAAACTAAAGGAGCACAGGAAGCAAGGGCTGGGAGGGGTCAGGCGCAAGCCAGAGCAGTGCCACAGAAGGCAAGCAGCAGCGATGTGTGCTGGAAGGTGGAAGGCCCTGGAAGGAATCACTGGGCGGGATGTTACCAACACCTTCGGAGGCTATGCTCAAAGCCAGCTCACGAGGGATGGGGTGACCTCAACACACCCACCCCCCCACCCCCCGGAGAGACATGCAGGCACCATCAGAAAGGGAAGTTTCCAGGCACAAAAATGACAAGTATAGGAAGTTTAAGAGAGGGAGAGCCAAGACTCCTATGATTTGAAGAGAAAACCAAAGAGCATGCTGGGCACAGGGAGCAAATCACCAGTTAACTTAACGACTGTCGCTTCTTCCTAAAACATCTGTTAAGAAATTTGTTCCTGTATGTTTGTTGGTAGTGTTTTAGGTCTGACTTTTATTGCTCACTTGTCATTCAACTTACAGTAAGATTAATAACACTGCACATAGAGCATGATGAATAAGAAACGCAACTTACCGGGCATTAGGTATAAAATTATACAGTACATCCCTTTGAGTGTTTAAAAATTAAATGTGACATGAAGAGCTCCCTACACAGAGAGGAAAAGGAAAACTCATCCAAGTATTTGCCATGGCTAGATGTACAAACCAGGATGAAGGCAATCTGTGACAACCAAAACTATAATCCACTCGAATGTCTAACTAGAATGATGTCAATTCAAAGTTACAGTGAACAACAACTCACCTAAAACCTTCCCAATGGAGACACTGAATTTTGGCTTTAATTCTGTGGGCAAGAGAGTAATGGAAAAAATATTTAGAATCCATGTCTGACTTCTTTGGGAAGAAGGAGAGTAAATTTCATCTCAGTGGAGAAATAAATCTGCATACTTCCCCTCCCTTTTAGGGCCTGGAAAGCAGGGAAGACAAGCTGGGGAAAACATTAAGGGGTCCTTGGCTAAGCCAAAGGCAGCTCGACCAGGGCTGCACAGGCCAGGGAAGGCTGCAGTGCCCACGAAGCAAGAGCTCAGAAAAGTGTACGCTGCTGAAAAAGACAAAAAGACACCCACGGTTGGCGGTAGGGCCCAAGCTATCAGATCCTAACAAGGCACTTTTGAAAACTACGGTCTGACATTTAATACCATGCCTTTCTGTCTCTGAACTCCTGAACTTTTCAGTCTCTCTTATCACCATCAAGCGTACCACATATGCTCTTGGAAGGAAAAAAGGGAGTGGTGGAGGGTTGTGTTTGTGAGTGGGCAGGTACAGAGTGCATCACGGATGGCAACTCAAGACCAAGGAACTCGAGCTGCCCACAGCCTACAGTCCATCCCCGGAGAGGGAGGCAGATGTGGCCTCCACCGCAGCCCTTCCTGCCACTGTGTGCCCATGGAATGGCAGCATGCTCCACACTGTGAGAGTCAAATTTAAAAGCCACTAAAATGACAGCCACTGAGGTGCCCTCAAAAACCAGAGCACACGGTATGAGTAGAAACGTCCACAGATGAAAAATTTGTAAGATCCCTATCAGTGAGTCTTTTTCAGAACCTACCCTGGGACAGCAAACCATTTCCCTTCCTCTAGTCATCTTCATGGAGAGAAGCTAGGCACAGAATGACACAACAAATAAATGCGGCAATTGAGACACTGTATTATCTGCTTTTAGAATCGAGTACAAAATTCAGAAATTATTACAGACAGGAAGTTCTTAAAAGTTATTTTTGGGCCAGGGATTTAGTTCAGTGGCACAGCACTTGCCTGGCAAATGTGACGTCCTGGGTTTGATTCTTGTCACCCCCCCAAAAAAAAAGTTATTTTTGTAACACTCACTGGAAATGAGGCAAAATCTAACAGGGTAGCAGTAATATGCAACACGAAAATGGAACAGGTAACAAGGAGGAGGCCCAGATGCACCGGGAAGGGGAATAACACAGTAGAGATAAAATATGATCAAAGTATTCATCTTACAAGAATAGAGAAAAACCAGAAACAGAAAGTCACACCTAACCACTTTTTAGCTGTGTCACTTTTAATAAGTTTCTCAGAATTTTACTTCCTTCATCTGTAAAAAGGGCATAAAGGAGACTGGGCATGGTGGCACACAGGCCTATCATCCCAGGGCTGGGGAGGCTAAAAACAGGAGGATTACTAAGAGTCCGATCTGTGTAGTGAGACCCTGTAGACTCTGTACTAAATACATATATATATATATATATATATATATATATATACAGGAGTTTTCTAATTTTATCTTTGCTCGAAGAGATAGAAAACGGGCGCACATGAAATACATCCTATTTCCTGCAGAGTTCACAATGTAAAACAAGGGAAGAGATTCAAAACAAAAATGACCACAATGAGAGCACTGCTGCGAGCTTGCGCCTGCTGGTCCCGGGTTTGATCTGCAAGGTGTTCACAGACCTCCGCTGCCAAGTTCTAACCTCTTCATTTGATGGCTGAGGAGTGCTAAAGGGAAAGTGTTTTCCAGCACCCAGGAATGAGGGGTGCAGTAGTATCTCAGGGACTAGCCCTAGACCTGCATGCCCTAGCATGGTCCAGAGCTTTCAACACAAATGAAAACGCATCTTTGGCTTCAATGGCCTTCAGGCTCTATCGGATAAAACACGGTCATTTGTTGGGAAAACTGCTAACATCCATTTATCCCAGTCTGTGTGCCAGGCACCACTCCTAACATTCAGAGCTACACTGTAAAGCACCACTACAACCCTTCTCGTGAAGGATCTTACAAAAGAGGAACCTGGGGCCCTGCTGCTTTAAGAGCTACCCTGGGTCACACAGCAGTTAGGAAAGGGACAGATTTCAAACACAGATGGGTGGATTCTGGAGCTTGGCTCTTAGTCACTGTAGCAAATTTTAGGACCCTTAAGTGGCAGGCCAGTTGTTGAACCCTCTCAGGGTCCATGTCCCTTAAATTTCTAGACTGTGAGACTTTAAAGCAGGAAGAGACCTTTGGCTCTCTGTTTCCTCATCTGCAGCTGAAAATGCTTTAAATGATGCCTCCCATAGAATCAAATAGCAGGAATCTATTCAGCAACACTTGCCCCACCTTCTCGGCTCTCCTGAGGCAATCCTATTCTTTTCCAGAAAGAAACTGAAACGTGACAGCAAACTGAAAAAAATGTCCTGTGGAATTGTTTAAAGAAAGTACCTCCTATATAAAAGTTACACTTTTGCTATATTTTTAAGATAACAAAAATAGTATTAAAAAACAAATTAGAAATGATACTGAATTTCACTAAACAAAATAATGAGAATTCAACAGTTAGTCATCATCTTGCATAATGTTGTATTCAAATTAGTTAAAACTATCATGCCAAATTGATTTTTAAAGTTATAAAAAAAGAGGAGGAAAAATTAAGCATAAACTTCTCCTTTCAATAGGCCAGCAGAAATCAGTAGTACAATTATCCAAGGTATCTCATACATATATAAATATATTTTCCCCTTCTTTCTTTCTTTTGTCCTTTTCCTCATCATAGTCGTTCCTTCCCTTTGAACAGACTGAGAAAAACAAAGGTATAACGATTGGAAAAGAAGTGAAATTATCAATATTCACAGATAACATGCAACTCTACACAGAAGACCCCAAAAACTCCACCAGGAGACTTGTAGATTGAATAACCAAATTCGGTAGCATAGCAGGATATAAAGTCAACACTCAAAACTCAATAGCATTTCTGTACAGAAGCAATAAACCCACCGAGAGAGAAATTAGAAAAACCACACCTTTCACAATGACCTCCAAAAAACTGAAATACTGGGAAATCAACCTAACAAAGGAAGTAAAAGATTTACACAGTGAAAATTACAACACTCTGAGAAAAGGACATCAAGGAGGAATTCAGAAAATGGAAAGCTATTCCTTGCTTGTGGACAGGGAGAACTAACATTGTGAAAATAGCCACACTCCCTGAATTGTTCTAGACCCAATGTAATCAATTAAAATACCATTAGTGCACTGCTATGAATTTGTAAGGTACCACAAAAGTCAAAGCCATGCACAGACCTTACGTTTTATTTGGTAATTTTTGAAACTTACCTGTTTCTAAACAAGAAATGTAAAGGTTGGGGCTTTTTAATTATACAATTTAGGAAGTAAAAAGAGATGGTGCGTACTTTACTAATGTACAAACAGTTACACTAACAGCAGAAGGGAGGACACCAGGGGGGTTTTATTCAGAATGAAAGTGCCAGCAGAATCTCCCTTAGTTGTCTGAGACTGTGGTTACCCTATTTCTAATAAATAAGGCAGCTTCCTCTCTCTGGCTTCTCACTGCTAAATCAGGGTTGCAATCCTGACCCCTGGGTGCACTCATGCTAAGGAGTGTCTGCACTGCTTTGTTCTTTTCATAAAACCCTATGCAGTTAATGCCCTTTGCCTCTAGAATCTAAAATATAATACCTTCATCAGTGAAGCTGGGAAGAAAGTTTATGCCTTACACTCAGAACTTGGTATCTCATTACCTCCAGGTCAGCCCATCTGGGCTTTCCCTGAATCCCCAAAGGGATGAAGTTTTGTGCTTATTTTCAGAACTTTTCACCATTGGTTAAAACGGCATCAGGTAGATGATTCCAGAATCAAATGCTCATTGATGTTTTTATTAACGATTTGTAGAAATGGAACTCAAAATGCAGCACAAGGGCTGGGGGCTCGATCCCCAGGACTACTGCACCTGCCCCGCTACCAGGGCTCACTGAGACAGCAATTGAGACTGGGCCTGGTGGTGTGCCTGTCAATCCAGGTCTTGGGGAGGCTGTGAACAGGCAGATCAGTATGAGTCTGAACTAGTAGTGAGACCCTGAACACTCTGTAGACCCTTCCCTAGAATACAAAAAGAAAAAAAAATTCAGAGTCCTTAAAAAGTATTTGAGTTAAAAAACATTATATATGATAAGTTATTTTTTCAAGAGGATTTAAATGTAATTTGGCCATTTTTCCTCCCACTGTGGGATTCTTCTGAAGGAATTTACTGTCTGGAATGATATTCTGTTTGTTTCCAATTTGCTGGCAAACTCTAAGTGATGGATGTCCCACTTCCTTTCTGCTGCTCACAGCCTTACAGGACGGTGACAGCAGAGTATCTTCGGTGAGCTGAAGGGGTGGGGGAGGGCAGACTATCAACAAAACATCTTGTTTCCAGCTTCTCCCATCACCACTGCTCTTGACCTTCATTCAAGACCCAGACCATTGCCTGTTGGTCTCCTGACAGGGCCAGAGATCTGTCACCCTCCTGCTACTGTGTGACCACTGTGCAAGCCCCCCTGCTTCCTGGAGGCCCCATGCCCAGCCATATGAAATGGTAATGTTTCCTGCTTCTGAAAACCTGCCTCTCAGAGGTTCCACTGTGCGCCACCTCCAGCTGCCTCTCTGCACCGTGTCAGGGTACTAAAATAGCTTGGGCCTGATGACTTCACTAGTTCTCACAAATAGGCCAGTTGGCAGAATGCTAATGCAGTCTGCTCCCACGTGGAAGGCATTTTCTTCTCCTTTCCCCACCAGGTCCTAATATGAATACTTAGTTTCAGTATGACTGGAAAAATCTTTCTGAGGTTCAAATGCAATGCAAATATCTCTCAAAGCCTCCAAAATGTTTGAACTTAAAAGAGGTCGCCTAAAGCCAACCACCACCACCCATTATTGTGTAATAATGTAAATGAAACTTTATGAACGTCAATACTGCCAGGTGAGCTAAGCCTCAATAACACACTTATGTTTTATCCATTTTAGGGCAAATATCTTCCTTAAGAACAACAGTGATAGCTGATAACCCGACAAAATGTTTCAAATCTTATTTCTCATGTTTACAACCTCAAGGTAAAAGGTCAACATGAAGGACAAAAGCAAAAGTTACTTTTATTAATCAGCATAAAATGACCAAGGTCTTTCAAAAGGCTTTTTTGTTGTCATCACAGCAAGTTTCAGAGATTAATGCTCCAAAGAATCTGCTATGTTTTAAAATGTATAAAACATTCGTGTAACCAAAACTGCTTTCCTTTATTAGATTACTAAATTTTATGTTGATGTCCATAATTTTCCCTTTGCTTTTCATTCCCTTTTGCAACTACCACACCTAGAAAGAGACCATTCCATGAGCAAAAGCAGACTGCCGACACTCCAGCATCACAACTCAGTGCTACGTCTGCAGCACTGCACTCTGATTCCAAAAGCAAGAGCACAGGTGGACTGCTGGAGTGCCCTGTGGACACAAGATTTATGCTCAGGGCTGGAGCTCCCACATGACTCTGGCCATATAGCTAATGAATTAATGTGGCTCACTACTTTAAGGCAGCGCCTCTAACGGGGGTGCAATCACTGTTCTGAAAGAGAAAAAGTCAGGAAGCATTCTTTCCCCACAGTTCCTCTCACAACCCATGTCAGTTACAAAAGATAACTAAGAGGTACTGACAACTTCCAATCATGACGGCAGGCCTTTTCAACACTCCCAACCAAAATGTCAGAGAATTTTTCAGGAAACTCCTGAGTACATGTACTGCAGTGAATTTGAACATGTTTTGCCATACGATGATTTGGCCATTCCCTAAGCTGCTGAATATCTTGCACATGCCAGGTACAATGTCTGTACTGTCCAGAGATGAAGGTGACTCCAAGATGTTCTTTAAGAACTTCACCTTGCCTTTCATTCAGGCAGGAAAGAGTATCCTAGGGATTGAATCCAGAACCTTAGCTCTGAGCCCCATCAGCCACTTTCTATTTTCAGAGACAGTCTTGCTAAGTCATTAAGTTGCCCAGGCCAGGGTTGAAATTGCAGCCTCCTGCCTCAGCCTTCCAGAGTGCTGGACAACAGGCATGAGTCATCATGCCCAGCCAATCAGTAATTATACTACATAGCCTTTAGATGTGACATGACCCGCTATAATTCATATTACTTATGTTAATATTAAAAATTTCAGCATTGATACATATCTAAGGAACTATTACATTATCTTAATTACAATAACAAAGAATATTTTGGACATAACTCACAGAAATACCACAAATAAGAGTTATCACATCTTTCTCCTGCAAAAGGTAGTTACAAAGGCACACACAAAAGCATGGACGCTGACAGGTTATAAATTATATTATAGATAAAATAATTCTCAGTGATCCAGTGATAGTGAAGAGATAGCACATGTATTATTGCATTTTTTGACAAAAGATGTTATTTTATGAGTTATTATTTTCTTTGAAACTAAAACTTTAGTTAAGTAGATTGCAGTGTTGACATTTTGGAATGAGTGAGCTTGGGGTTGTAGTTTAGGCATTCAGGTTCTACATGTTCACCACTCAGATCAGGCTGAGTAGTTTGTAATGATATGTATACTGACCAGAACAGAGAAACTTTAGCTGAAACTTAGTTGGAGCTTAGATCTAAAAAAATACCTTTTCTAATGATGCCTACATAGACTGCATGATTTATACAAAGTAATGAAGACAGAAAGTTACCCTGAAATTTAAAAGTAAATAAATAAAACACATCATGTTGGAATGAACACAACATTTTACCCTATATTTTCCTATTACACTACTCTCAATCTGATGCACATGTGCATATGTTATTCTGTACTATTCATATTGAAATGTATGTGTCTAGGCATACCTATACCTATTCTCATAATGTAGGCACGTTCCACTCTTCTCCATCTGATTCACACACATACTCTACTACTCTGATTAATATGCACATACATACATGCATATGCTACTTGATTCATACATACAATTCATAGATTACTAGATTTGATTCATCCACTCACAAGCACATTATATCTAATTTAGATGCAGATTCCTATTGAAATACATACAATATTTTTATAGAGAGAAATTTCAAATGTGAACCAGCTACCCACTAACTGTAGTACACCAAAATTAAAACATACCATGAGCTAATTTATCTGTCCTATTGTTTACATCTTAAGACTTCCCAAGGATTTAAAAGGAATGAAACCAATGACTCTGTTCAAATTTGGTTGGCCTCAAGACATCTGCTGGCATGAAAATTTCTATTTCTTCAACAGGCAAGATAGGTCAGAGATCTAAAGCTTAGACAACCTCAGGGCCCACAGTTTGATCCCCAGACCTGCCAGCCCTGCAGGCTGAGCCAGCCACAAAAAAACAAAAACAAAACAAAACAAAACAAACAAACAAACAAAAAAACGTTCAATGGATTTCCTCTGTAAGAGTCCCTGGAAGAGACAGCTTTCCGGGGACCACCTGCTCAGGGTCTCCCTTCTGTCCCTCTATCGAACTATCAAACAGAAGATTTCTTTCCCCAAATTGAATATATTCTGCTCATAAAAGAAAATTTTTATCTCTTAATTCAAGAATGTGGCTATGAATGTTGTGTTGTACTGTTTTCCACACTACTGGAGAGTGGTATATACAAAAAGTAGGAGCAGAGAATAGTGTTCTGTTTCTTGGATTTAGGTTGCAATGCCAGTTTCTGAGTCCATAATGCAGGAGTGATGTGGGAGAACAGCAAGCACAAATGTCTTGGGATGCTGGCTACAAAGTGACCTAAAGGGACACTCTCCCCTGCTGGCCACACGCTGACGACATCAGGATTCCGAAGGAGCTAGAATGAGCAAAGATGAGGCCAGCTAAGGATTTTACATGAAGGAGGATCTGAGCAAGCAGGAAAAAGAAAAGTGAAGACTCCCTGATAGCTCCCTGATAGCTCACAAGCATTACCATGTGGCCCTGGGGCTCAGACTTAAAGGGTTAGAGCAGGCCTACAAAGGGGCTAGAAGCCCTGCAGGAGCAACAGGGTGCATAAATAGAAACTGTGAGCTGTGGGTGTTGGGGACCTGCAGACAATACTGAAAAGATGCAAACAGAAAGAAGAAATATAGCATGACCATAGTTTCAGACTATCGTATGTCATTTTCAAAAAGTCTACTAAAACATCTGCACTCTTAAGGTACCTAATCATGTGGTCTAGCCAACTTTTCCTTACCCATAAATAATTTCCCAAATTAAATATAGCTACTACCAGTTGGCATGTACGTTGTGTTATAATGAAAATGTATTTTCATTTTTTTTAAGAGGGTGTGTGTGTGTGTGTAGGGTCTCACTGCACAGCTCAGACTCATAGCAATCCTCCTGTTTTCAGCCTCCCTAGTGCTGGGATTACAGGCATGCACCACCATACCTGGACTAGAAGATTTTCCATATTGAAACCCTGGGGTATTATTTCTATGATCCTTTTGTAAAATATTCTAGGCTTAATGAAGACCTTAAAAAAAGAATGAGTAGTAGTGGTGATGTAATATGTTAAGTGGACAAATCTCTCTGTGTTTTATTTAATAAAAAAAAAAAAAAACAGCTACGGGAAGAGTCCTCCCCAGCTGGAGGGCATTATCACTCTGGCCTTGCAAGGCTGCTATGGAAGTCACCACCAGCTCTTAAGAGGGGGCATTATTTCCCAGAAAGGAAAAGTGCAGCTTTAAGCAAATAAACCTTCAGTACTTTGAAGATCATGTTGAAGACTTTATCTATATCCCAAAATAAATGCCTGCTAAGGATCAGAATAACTGGACCCTGGGCAAAGATTTAGAAGGCAGCACAGGCAGGAAAATAAATCACAGCTTTTCAAAAATTGGAATGAAAATCTTTCTATCAAGAAGTACAAGGAAACCAGCAAAGTTTAGCAGGTCAAGTACAAACTAGTAATCAAGTCTGCCAACAAAGAATTTGAGTAACCTTGCAAAGTACTCCAAAGACAATAAAAAATGTTGCTTATTAAGATAAACCCTTTAAAAAGGAAGGATTTGCTGCAATCTTCCATGTAAAAAATAGAAAAAGAAATGTGTGTATAAAACTGAACAACATTTCCCTTGGTATTTATTAAGAGAAGTATTAACATTTTACAAATGGCAGCTTACCTTTTGAAACAGGTTAAAGAAACAAACATCAAACAGACTCTTAAGGAAGAGTCTAATTCTAATCTAGGCTCTAAAAGTCATTCTAAACTAGATATAACAAAATCAAAAACCTAACTGGCATTACTAAGGTTAAATTGAATACTGAGGCAAATGTAAAATGTAAATTACAACCAGGCCACAACACAGAAGGCTGCAGTGAACAGGGCACCGGAGCAACGAATCCACAAAATGAATCCTTTCAAATATTGAAGAAAACATGTAGAAGGAAAAGCAACGAGGAATTAATGGCATAATATGACTGAGTACTTAACGGCCACCGACAGATGTTGACTAATTTTAAAAATTACTGTGTGGTGGAGTTTGAATGTGTGGTGGCCCCAAAAGGCCAATGAGTGAAAGGCCTGGTGAGCAGCCTACTCCACCACTTAGAGGCTGTGGGACTTTTGAAGGTGGGAGTCTAGCACAAGCAAGTCAGGTCCCTGAGGGCACAGCTGGAGCCTTCTCTTCTCTCACTTCTAGGTTGCCATTGGATGAACTGCCTCTTCTGCCTCTTCTCCCTCAGTGGCCTACTGACTCTCCTCCAGGGCCCCAAAACAATGGAAAAAAGAAACTACAAACTGAAACTACAGACCAAAAGAAACCTTTCCTCCTGCCAAGTTGAGTGAGTGTCTTGGATACTTTGGTCAAAATAACAGAAGGCTCAGTAGGTGAACTGGAATTCAAGCCTAGTGTGAAAAGTTACATTTCACCATGGTCAAGCTGGTAAACAAAGGACAGAAAACGGGATGTATACCATGAAGATCTCCAGGAGACAAGTACTCAAAATGAACTTATTTAACATTTCTATGAATAAGGGAGGAAACACACAGGGAAGTGAACAAGCTTGCACTAAGCTCTTCTAGCTACCAAAATGCTGAGTAACAGAGATGAATGTCCTTGGAGTATCAATCTGACAAACACGGTAGCTTATTTTAACCAACATCCACTTAACCAACTGTGCAGATTAACCTATGGTCTCTAATCCCTTTGTAAATCATACTGACAGATGCACCTGAACACTCAGCACAAGAAGCTCCTCTGAGCAAAGGAAAAACCTCTGTTCCCTGTGGCTGAGGGATTGTTTTCAGTAAGAGTAGTTGTTATTCTGAAGTTCCTTCTGTAATGAATAACATCACACTGGAATATGACTGTGCTAAATAAGAAATTACATAAAGAAGCAAAGTAGTAGTATGAAAAGCAATACAGTATTTTTTTATGTGAAAAGTTGAATACCCTGGAAATGTCAAGTGGAGAAGTAAAAGACTTTTAAATTGCCACTGAAAAAAAGTGCATCTTAATTATGCAACAACAGGAAAAATAAATCAAAAATGCCTCCGAAAGTCTTCACCTTAGAGTAACAAGTTAGACACAATGGACCATTCACAACATGTGGCTTACTATAAAAGGATAACACATTTGTGAGTGCATGCCACAAGTTTTGGCCCTCCATTCAACATCTGCCCAAGAGAATGAAGTTTCATGTTTGAATGAAATAATTTCAATGTGTATTATACTTTTTGTGCTTCTCTACTGTCACCAGTTTTGAACATCTGATTATTTGCTCTGTCAGGAAGTGAGAAGGTATCCACCAGTGTACCTACTAAGTTCCAGGCACTTCATTAAGAGCCATGGATGCAAAGAAGAGTAAGAGCTTAGAATAAGGGCTACAGGAAATCAGGAACTATAAGGTAGATGGACACACTAACAAGTAAAGCTGTATATCACACTAAACTCTAAGAAAGGCCTTCCAGAAAGCATTAAAATGTGGTGAGGCTTGAACTCCTCAAGAGAGTTCAGGTTCTGAGAATTGGTTGGAAGGTGTACTCTGTCAGGCTCAAAGGCTGGCACCACAGGGGAAAGCTGCAAAGTCCTACATATCAAAAACCCTCACAGTGGAGACAGTGCAAGGAGAAAACAGAAGCCAGACCAATGTGATAATGTTCTTTGAGTAATGGGGCCATCAATTATGAGGAATCATCATATTTTAAACAAAAGAATGAAACAATCACATTTTAGCAGTGCTTCTGATAGTTTAATTAAGTGGAGGTGATATAGGAAGCATCCAGGTATCAGATTATCAAAATGGCCTAATAAAAAATGCAACAGCCATTTTGGAAGCAAGGAATATCTTTCCATTGTCATAAATTTGCAATGTAACAATCATCATTGAATTTCAATTAATTTGTTTAGAGAAATTCTGTATCATTTCTAACTTTGTACTATTTTATTCTTTTTCATTTTTTTAAATGGAAGTAATAAATGAATGAAATTAAGGATAAAATCCCCAGGTCTTGGTGACTGATGAGAGATAAAAGGGATAAGAAATATTAATGAATTAAGAATGATCCTCAAGTTAAAGAATTTGGCACCTGGTCGTCGTAGATTAGTGAAGAAAAATAGGAAATGAACACTTCTGAAAGAATAGATAAAGAACCCAGCTGGGAGCATGATGAATTTGAACAGCTACATGTTGTATCGAGACAGAAGTACTTAATTGGAAGTTGACTATCTGCATCTAGCACTCAAGAAAGGTGAAGAAGTCTATTTCTGTGTGCTCAGAATGTGAAGCCATTAAAATAAAAGGGCAACTTATGGAAGTAAATATAGAGAGCAGAGAGAAAGCTGAAACTCATCCAAATACAGAATTAGAGGCCAGAGAGAAAGAAGGCATTGACTCCAAAGCTAAGACCTTATAGCAAGGAAGAACAATTATGTTTCAAAAAAGAGCTTCATAGGGAGACAGGTAACAGTTCCTGTTATAGAGACCTAAGCCCCTCCCAGTGTACCCTTTAGGGCCCTCCTTTTTAGTTCTTTATACATTCTAGATAGAAGACCTCTGTCTGAATATTTATTGGTTGTTTTTTTGTTTTTTTGTTTTTTTTTTTTGAAATTTGTGGGTTGTCTTTTCACTCTGTTGGTAATTTCTTTGACATGAAAAAACTTCTCAGCCGGAGGAGGTTCCATTTGTTGATTCTGTCGAGTGTTAAACATACATTTTGATTCTTGTCCATGAACTCTTTGCTACACCAATGTCTTCAAGATTTCCTCCCACTTTCTCCTCTAGGAGGTTTAGGGTTTCTCTTTTAATATTTAGAATTTTAATCCATTTTGACTTTAGTGCACGGTGATAGACCTGGGTCAAGTTTTAGTTTTTGACATGCGGAGAGCCAGTTTTTCCAGCACCATTGGTTAAACAGGCTATCTTTCTTCCAATAAACATGTTTGGTAGGGCCCTACTTTTTAAATTCTAAACTTTTTTTTTACATTGGTTGTCACTGTGTAGTCTAGGATGGCCTTGAACTCACTATGTAGCCTAGACTCAAACTCATGGCAACCAACCCTCCTGCCTCAGCCTCCTAAGTGTTGGACAGGTACCACTACACCAGGAGAAACTCCAAATTTTACTACAACCAGTTGTAAAACAATAAACATTATGATTCTAGTCTTTCTGCTGTGTTACGCACTAAATGTACGTGCCCCACAAATTTATATGTTGATAGCCTAAGCTTCAATATGACGGTATTAGGAAATGAGGCAACAGGGCAGTGATTGGTAATGTGAGTGAAGATTAGTGTCATGAGTGGGAGAGGAAGGAAGTTGCCAGAGACCTCCTTTGCACTGCTTTTGCCATGTGAGAATACAAGAGTCAACCTCTGCAACCCACAAGCAGAGCCACGCTCAAATGTAGCCATGCAGGCATTCAGATCTCAGACTTCCAAACTTAAGAACTGTGAGAGACAAGCTGTCGTAGAAGGGAGGAAAGAGGAAGGGAAGGAGAGAAGAAGCAGCAGCAGGAGTAGTAGAAGATGGGCTTGAGACGTGAGATCGAAACCGAAAAGTGCGGGACTGAGGCAAATGCAAAAGCATGGGCAAATTCGCCAACTCAGGAAACCGCTGCACTTAGCAGCTCAGGGGCCGGGAAGCCAAGTGTGAGCCGCATGGCAGGTGCACACACACTTGGGCAGGGGCAGGGAGGGAAAGGAAGATGAGGAAGTGGAAGTGAGCCCTGCGATCAACCTCTCCTTCAGCTGAGCACAAAGAGAATCAGAAGCTTTTGAAGACTTTCTTAAAAAATTGTGTAACATGAAAGGTTTTCATCTGAGAGGAGGAGGAGGAGCCGGCAAAGAGGGAAAACTGCAGGAGAGCAGCCAAAAGCATGATCCTCAGGAAGGCCAGCAGACAACGGGATCGAGAGGATCAGCCTCAACCATAGCCTCACCCAAAAGCACTCAACCACCAGGGACAGAACAAAAGAAAAGAATCAGTCTTCAACCTGACTCTAGGAGAAATGGAGGAACTTTCTGAATTAGACATTCACTGTCTCCACAACAAGGTTAATCCTAAAGAGTGACAATGACCTTGTTCCAGCAGAGGAATCAGGAGATATTCTGAGGCTCTGGCTGACAGTATGTCCCTGAGGGATAAGCAAAAGATACTTTATGGGGCAGGAAGTATCCATTCAAGGTTCTTGAATCACAGGTAGTGAGTTATTAATAAACTTAGGCATAATAGCCATTATGAAAATTTAATACATCTCAATGCACACATAAAAAAAGTACAAAAGCATTAACAAAACATGAACATTACCAAATGGAAGTGAAAATAAAGTCTACATTACCTTTACAGAGCTGTGATGCTTATCCTACAGCTAGTCACCACCCTTACCGAAATAATGTTAAAGACAGTTAATGTCCATAATAATGAGATGCCATATGAAACAATGTGTTTTAGTGTCTGAGTATAAGCCAAACAATCCACAGACTCCCAGCAATCACCAGCTTTCCAACAACTTGTCCATCTCATCTGAGATCAGAATACCCAGCAGGATCACATTAAAATTGGAGAGAACTACAAATAAAATAACACCAAACACTATTTTATATGGTAGCCACCAGACCTACATAAAATTCCCTAACCTATGTAACTAAGGTCTTATATAATTCATGAAACTTAAAGTGAATGGATGCCGTGCTGGTCCTGCTCCTGGGGCATGCTGGGACAAGAACTGAGACTGGGTGTGGTGGCACGGGCCTATAATCCCAGCACTTTGAGAGGCTGAAAACAGGTGAATCACTATGAGTACAATCTCCATAGTGAGACCCTGTAGACCCTGTATCCCCTGTCCTAAACTCATTTATTTTTTTTTAAATGAATGGATGAGCCAGGTATGCTGGCAGATATGCATAATATTTTTTAAATTTTTTTAATCATTCATTTATTTAAGGCCGGCCAAATAGCTCAGCAGATTAAAGAGCCTGCTATCAGGCACAGAGGCTGGAGTTCAAGCCCCTGGCCTGCTGGCTGTGTCCCAGGGACACTCTGATATGGCAATTGAGACTAAGCATGGTGATGTGAGCCTGTAATCCCAGCTCTTGGGAGGCTGTAAACAGCTGGATCACTACAAGTCCCATCTTGTAGTAAGACCCTGAATACTGTAAACCCTTCCCTAAAATACAAAAAGAAAATAAGAATCATTTATCTATTTGACACAGGGTCTCGCTGCACAGCTCAGACTTCTAGTGATCCTCCTGTCTCTGCCTCTGCAGCAATGAGATTATATGCATGCACCACCATACCTGATTCCTGTGGCCTGCATGGCTCAGGAACTTACCATATGCAGTTCTGGAGACTGAACTTGGGTCCTTGCACTTCCAGGGAGGCCCTTAGACCGCTAATGTATCTCCCTAGCCTAGACACCCATAATCTTAAGTACTCAGGGCACTGTGGTGGGAGGTAGTAAATGCAGGGCCAGTCAGAGAAATTTAACAGGGATGCTGTCTCAAAATAAAGACCTAAAAATGTCTGGGACTTGAAGTGGTAGTGCACACCTACAATCTCAGCACTTGCACAGATGAGACAGGAGAACTATCTCAAGCTAGCTGCCTCCCTGGGCAACGTACTAAGTTAAGGGTCAGCCTGGAATACATAGTTAGACCCTCTTTCAAAACACAAAAACAAAAAAAGGAATGGAGGCAGCAGGACAGTGTCTATCCAACACATGCAAGGCCCCAGGTTCAATTCCTAGCACCAGCAGAAAGTACATAAATAAGAACATTTTTAGAGGACAGAAAATAAAAAATGTAGTCAACTAAACAAGGGACAGTTTTAGGGGCTGGTGAGATAGCTCAGCAGTCTAAAGCACCTGCTTAGGCAAGCTTACGCAAGTGCACAGGGACTGTGGTTTGATCTCCAGCACCACATGCTATACCAGCCCCACCCCTAGGGCAGGCTGAGCAGGTCAAAACATAAATAAAATTTAAGATTAAAAAAAAAAAAAAAAAGACATTCTTATTTTTTAAAAAAGGGACATTTTCAAAAATTAAAACATGCGTAGATAATGTCTACAAGGCAACCTATCATGTTGATAAGAGACATAAATTTCAGAATTGATGTGGGTCTGATTTGATGGGGTGATTTTACTTAAGGTTTTAAATTGATACTGATGGGAAAGAACGAGAGCTTCACTATGGACTAACAGAAGAGCAGAAAACACAGTGGAATCTAATAAGCAAGTTTTCTCTTTCCTCAGAACAAGTGGAATAAAAATTTAGACCACAGAACACAGAAGGCAGAGGGTGCATTCAAACTTCCTTATGAACCTCCTCATTCCCTTTCCAAAATAAACTCAACTACAAATACAAATGTACCCGGAAATAAAACATAGGAAAGCAGATCTGCACTTGACTTGGCCCCAAGGAATACTCCCTGCTACTACTTAAGTGTTAGCATATTAGCATGTACTTCTTTCATATCTAGAATTTAGTATGGTATCTGGTATATACAGTTATGAAGGAGAAAATTTCATGGAAAAATTATTTTAAAAATACATGATGGCCAGGCATGGTGGCACATGCCTGTAATCCCAGCACTTGGAAGGCTGAGGCAGGAGGATCAGTGAGTTAGAGACTACCCTGCACTACAAAAGTGAGTTGAAGGCCAACCTGAACTGCATAGTGAGACCCTGTCTCAAAAAGACCAAAAAAAAAAAAAAAAAAAAAAAAAAAAAAAAAAAAAAAAAGTGATTAGATTTTGCCAACCCCTAAAGATTTACTGTGTCTGAAATCTTTACAGCAGAAAATAGAAACTCATACCCAAGCTTTTACCCTTTTATTTATCTAGACTCTAAGCATGTTAGAAATAGTACATAATCACTACAATGTTAAATTATAACTTTTGCAATGTTCTTGTGCTTAAATTAGCCAGCACTTGTGTTGCCACAATCCTAGATTTATAGAAGATGGCCAAACAGTAGCAATACACCCATCTACTTAACTATTTGTACTGTTCTGTCTTAAACAGAATTTTTACAGTCAATTGCCCCAAGACAAGGGGTAGGGGACAGGAATGAAAAGCAATCAAGTTGACTTCTGCACTTCCTCAAATGTCTCTAAACCTTTTTTGAAGAATAGGAAGTTCCCAGTCCTGCTCCACACTGCTTAAGGAAATGCTTTGTGCAGGTTGTTTTCAGAGAAAACGGTCCATAGCTGTGGTGCTCCTTAGAGTACAGCCATGCCAGCTGCTGGCTTAATGACATTGATATCACAAAACTGTGTTCTAGTGGTGGCCACAGAAGCTCCTTCAGAATAGTTAAGGGGTTCTCAACCAACAAAACCTCTTAACAGGTGCACACCAATCTACATACCCACAAGAATAAATTATTTGCAAAACAGAGCGAGTTAAGTCAAGCAGCCCAAGTAAGTGCAAGAACTGAGAAAGAGATGCAGTGGAAGGGAGGAGCCTCCCTAGAGGAACCCCTATCGTGTCACCTACAAAAGAAAAGCAGAATTTACTTCCAAAAGGGTCTTCCTATACCACAGCGCATGCCACCTCTCCAGCTCACATTATTCACTTTCCTATACAGATATGTGATCACACCAACAGTGGTGCTGATGAAACAGAAGAAAGCGCCTTCATTCATGATCTTCCTTTCCTCCTGGCTTCATTCTCAACAGGAGCACCACAGCAGCATTCACTACTAGCACAGAATTTGCAAGGTGCTTTCCATATGCTGAGAGGCTGGGAAAAAGCTAGAAATAATGACATAAAAGAATCACTTTGAAAAGTAAAAGCAAAACATCTGCCCTGGTGCTTACTGTTTTCTGACTCCTCCGTGACTGTGTATATGTGCATGTTACTGCTTCAAAGCCTCCTCCTTCTTCTTCTCTAAGTAACTTGAAAATATCTAAGCAGCTGTTGGGAAGCATAGGAGAGAGAGCAAACCCAGTGAGGACTACTGGGACAGAAGTCACCCAAGCCCCCTCCCCACCTGTCCCCACAAGGGCCTGCCAGAATGCTGAGAGATAAAGCTCTCCCAGGATAGCCTTCTCTGACTTAAAGCATACCCGCAGGTGTCCCCGACTCCAATCCCACTCAAACTGTGTTGGCTGGGTTCAATAAGAATAAAGGTACTACTCTTCATCAGCTCACCCCGATGGCCTCATCCTGGGGAAAGCTGGTGTGTCTCTGAATGTAAAAGGAAAAAGAGACAAGTAAGGGAGTGACAGACAAGGCTTGGAATGTTCCTGGACATCAAAAAGACACAATTTCTACAGAAGACTGAAGGCACACAGCACAGCAGTGCACCAGGAGGATTGAACAAACATTTATTAAGTATCTTTTGCCAACTCAAATATACGGACTCCAAACTGTATATAAATCCTTATGATATCAAACTAGGCTGGAACAGACGGCAGGCATTTAGTCAATGTGAATGGAAGGAAAGACAAGAAAGAAAAGCAGCAGACAACCTCCACAGGACAAAGGCTTGCTGGAGTCACAGGAGTGCAATGTGAGTAACGTGGCAAAGAAGTTTCACAGATGCTGGCCAATGACACCATCAGGGCTCCATGCCCACCCTCTAATCTGGCTTTGATTCAATCAGTCCCTTTCCTGAAGGTGCAGAAAGACTGACAAAGACAAACTAGCTTTTAAAAAAATTAAACTGCAGGTTCCTGGGTCCTAAAATTTCAACACAAATTAAAACAATGACTCCTAGGTCAAATTATTATCATTAAGTTGCAACCTCTGGGGAATAGGTAAAGGTACTAATATTTTTAAATATGCAGGGGCCCGGTGGGATCGCTCAGTGGTCTAAAGCCCCTGCTTGGGAAAGCTTGGGCTGCTTCAGGAACCGCGGTTCAATCCCCGGCACCACATGCTGCGCCAGCCCTGCCCTTGGGGCGGGCTGAGCCAGCCATTAAAATGAGTGAATAAACAAACAAGGGTTCTGAAACAAGAAAAAAATAAATAAATAAAAAATTAAATATGCAATTCTAATATGCATCAAATATTGAGAACCACTAGTCATCAAATGAGGCTAGTTTTATTTATTTATTTTACTCTTGTTTTTTTTCTTTTTTTCTTTTTTCTTTTTGGTCAGCTCAGCCCACCATGAGGTCGGGTCTAGTGCAGCATGTGGTCCTGGCATCGAACCATGGTCTCCTGAACCTGCCTAAGCTTGCCTAAGCTTGCCTAAACAGGCGCTTCAGATTGCTGAGCTATCTCACTGGCCAAGGACAGTTTTAAAGAAAATCTTATATAATGTTTTCTGTCCATGATCCATTATGAACCTGGCAGCTAAAACTAAACTCTACTACACATTTAATCAATATATATGCTTATAACTCCTACTACAATATAATAAACCCATCTGTTTGAAAAATCAGCTTCTTCCCCTCCACAACTCACCAAAACAGGAGTGGAGACAATTTCTGAAAAACTTCTTGATATTTTCCCAGCTTAGCATACTGGCAAGAACTATCTCTAAATGTTAGAAAAATAGTTACAATGTAATCAAAAGGTTTCAAGGGGCCAGTGACATGGCTCAGCAATCTAAAATGCCTGCTTAGGAAAGCTTAGGCAACTGCAGGGACCACAGCTCAATCCCCGGCACCAAATGCTGCACCAGCCCCACTCCCAGGGCAGGCTAAGCTGGCCATAATAAAACGAAAAAAAAAAAAGTTTTCAAACAGCACTGTAACACTAATTTGAAGATTAATTATTTCACTTAACTACATTTTTTTAAAGCAACTCTATTCTTTGTCAACTAAAACTGATAAAGCCAGATGGTTCCATGTCACACTACCTAAGGGGTCTTTTCTCAGGTGAACAGTGATGATGGTTACAAAACCCTAGGACTACATTTAAAATGAATGCTGTAGCAATTAAATGCCATACATCTTTGCATGGCTATAGACTGCCCAAGGATGGATAATTTACATATGACAAAAACTGAATTCCTCATCATTCTGGGGAGCAAAGTCCGAGAGGAAAGCACTGGCAGGCTCAGTGAACTGCCAAGAGTTTCCGTTTGTTTCTAAACTGGTCCTTCAAGCTGCATCTTCTGAAGGGGCCAGGCACCAAGGCTTAGCACAGTGCAGCAGAATGGCCTCCGAGTGGCCTGAAGCCTCCCTGACGAGAGCTAGGGCCTGAGTCCCTTCCCAGGGGCAGCGCCCAAGACCTGTCCACCCTGAGTGGCCCACCGCTCAGCAGGGACGCAAATTTCAACTCAGAAATTTTGGTGAATATATTCAATTAGAAACATTGTATGTGGACTGAAAGTAGCTCACATAATATTAACATATGTCACTTTTTAATGTTAAATCTCATTACCTTTATTTTATTTTCTATTTTTTTAAAGAATACAAACTATTGATAGAAAAAAAGTTAGAGATCATACAAGATTTCACTAAACAAGGATTAGAAATTCAGCAATGGTTACTGTATTACATGATGCTATCTTAGATTACTTGTTCATATTACCAGATATAGACATGTAACATTTGTTTAAAGAAAAACAAACTAACAAAGAAGTTAGAAGAAATTCAAGAGGAAAAAAAAAAAAATCAGAGTTAAAAAAAAAAAAAAAAGCCTTAACTGCTTCTTTCAAAAGACCAGCAGAAATAGACAATACAGTTATCCAAACTAAACTGCATATATACCTAAAAATATTTTTCTCTTCTTTTGTCCTTTTGCTCATCCAGTTTTTCCTGCCCACTGAACAATTTCTTTCCCCTCACAGTATCTGTGTATCTTTAAGTATCATTTTCTTTTTCCTGTTTTTCTCAGAGTACATTATTTATTGGAAGAATATGGGTTTCAGCACCTTTTAACAAGCACAACCTGTGGCAAAAAATTGAAACTATAAAAATTAACCTTAAAATATCATAGTTAATGGTACTTTACTTGGAGGCAAAGGTTGCGATGTGATTAAGTTCGTGAATCACTAAGTTTGGCATGCTGTAAATAACATGGACCTAGGAGCCACAAGTTATAAATGCAAGTTCTGTCCCCATTAGCAGGCATTAAGTATTGGTAAACAGATTTACAAAAATTAAAAATCAAAAGTTGATCATGAACATAAGAGGAAGCAATGTGTAAGAAATCATTTGAAAATTTTTCAGTGTTTTATAAAAACAACACTGGTATTATTTTGGGCTTATGACAGAAAGAGAAGGCAAAGTTCTCATAGATTATTACTTTCTCTACAAAACTTCAAAGCTTTGGTCTTCACATACTTTCTTACAGATTTGAGTAACTAGTATTTTTCTTGATTATTTTCCATCTGTCAGAGAGAGACATAGTTTGTCTTTTTGAAATTATTGAAATCTCAAGCCTGAAGAGCTGGCTTCCTTTCAACCATGGAAAACATAAGTGAGTTTTTCCAGTGACTGTAGTAATTAATGATGGCTTTGTTCATTTGTTTTGTGGGTTTTGACCACACTCCCAATCAGCCAGGACAAAAAGCTAGAAGGAACAGTTACTAAGGGACAAGGGAATTGTGAACTAAAAGAGCAGATTCTAACCTTGGCTCTCATTAGGAAAGGGTCATTATTTTACTTTATTTTATTTTATTTTATTTATTTATTTGTATTTTAGGGAAGGGTCTACATGGTATTCAGGGTCTCACTACTAAATGGGACTCATAGTGATCCCTCTGTTGATAGCAGCGGTTCTCAGCCTGTGGGTCGTGACCCCAGAGGGTCAAATGACCAAAACACAGGGGTTGCCTAAAGCCACTGGAAAATATATATTTCCAATGGATTTTTAAACCCATGCTATGCCATGGCAAAATGTTATTTATTGGAATTAGTAATAAATATTTCTCAACATATAATTAAATAATGTTTTTGTGATTAATCACTATGTTTAAATTATGTTTGATTTGTAGCAATGAGAACACATAATGCATATGAAGCATACATTCCAAATCATAACTGTAGCAAAATTACAGCCACCAAAATTATTTTTTGGTTTGGGTTCCGCAACATGAGGAACTGTATTGTGGAATCACAGCATTAGAAAGGTTGAGAACCACTGGTTGATAGCCTCCTGAGAGCTGAGATTATAGGAGCCCACCACCACACCCAGTCTCAATTGCCATCTCAGTGAGCCTTGGGGGCGGGAACGGCACAGTAGGCCAGGGGATTGAACCCTGGACCCTGTGTGTGCTTGAAGACTCTTTAATCTGCTGAGCTACTTGGCTAGCCCTAAGAAAGGCTCATTCTTAAGGAAGAGCTATAGACATAAACTTCCGCACATAGAAATGTCATCTTTTACCAGAACTACTCTCTCCTTTCAAAAGTCCCATCCCCAGGCTGCTCTACAGGTAAAATGACTCCATTTCAAAACAGTTACACTTTTCTCCAAAGAATGGCACTGTTATCACAAAAGTACTGAGCTTATTAGTTATCTTTCCCATCATGAAATGGAAGATCCAGGCTGGTAGAATTATTTCTCCAATTTTTGGGTTTTTGTTCTTTTTTTAGCATTACTTGTAAATTTTACAAGGTATAATTATAAATGATCACAAATATACTTCTACAATTTTCGTTAAGGTATTACCAAACTTTCACTTTCTAACTTCAACTTTTTGTTAAGGGTCATAACACTTGTTTCCCTCATTTTAGCAACATGGAAATATATTGCCACATATGTGTGAGCTGCTCAACTGTAATTAATGATAGATTTTTAGTCTCCATTATTGTGTGGAAAATATTCTGACACAAAATAAATGAAGCATACTCATTCAGGGTAATGATTCAAATGTGCTGATTAATAACACCAAATAGTTTCTCTGTTCTTGAGCTAAATTAAAACAGTCACCGTCTGAAAATAGTAAGAGGTATCCCAAAATGAATGCCTTCTCAACCATCATTTTTCTTCATAGAAATAACCTACCGTCCTTCACTAGAAATGACTTCCCATAAGTTGTAAAATGAACCATTCTTTTATGTCCAAATGAGAGCCAAAAGCCTGTTCAATTGAACTATTTATTATACAAGGCTAAGAATCTTCTGAGATGCTAAAAGTGCAGCAGAGGGGAGAGAGGAGAGATATTTACACGAACATTTCACAGAACCAGTATTTACACAAGTCAAGAGAAAGAAGCAACACAAATGTCCACAAAAGTATGAATGGAAAGTATACACACTGCTGAGTATTGCTCAGACAGAGAGAGAGAGAGAGGACTCCCACATTCCACTAGAATAAACCTGAGGACATGATATTAAGTGATATTGGCCTATCACACTGCAATCCCACTTAAAGTATCTAAAACAGTCAAAAGTAGAACTGTGGCTACCAAGAAATAACAAGTTTTTCAATGGATATAGAGTCCATTTCACAAAATAGAAAGATTCTAGAGATCTCTTGTACAACACTTTGAAAACATTTAACACTACCCAATCAGTGTTTATGCTTACAAAAGATGAAGATGGAGAGAAAGTGCAATATACAAAAGTGTTAGATATGTAAACAAAGGATCTGCTGAGCCCCGCCCCAACTTCATTGACTAAAAATTTCTGTGGATGAATCTGAAACAATTGGTGTTCTCAGTTAAAGCCTCAGAGGGGAAGCTCAAGAAGCGACACAGACTCAGCAAGTATATTACTCTCCAAGACATAAGTAACCCAGCCTTCGTGGGACGGGCCAACCACATTGCATACCTCCCATTGCTGTCGTAACTGTTTATAGGTCCAAAGGTTAGGGGACAGGACCCCAGCCTTACAGGTTCCCCACTGTCTCTCCTCTTCCACTGATGAACTGCTATCAGTGGATGCAGCCAAATTCCTCTGAAGAGCAGAATTTTCATCACACTGCATTTGAAGAAGAGAGCAAGTATTTTACTGGGCATCCATTTGGGTATCTAGAAAGTCTTTGGTATGAAATTACAAAAGAGATCAATCCTGATCTAGATAATCTTAGAAAACCAATAAAGTCATTCAAAAGCAAAACATAAAAGAGTATGACATCTCATAAATTAGTTCTGCCACCTAACAGCTACATGACCTTGAGCAAGACACTGAGACCTGATTACATCATGAAGGAATAAGGAGGTCAACAATCACAGATGTGAAGTTTTCATGAGATAAGACATATAAAATATTGAGTAGAATAAATGGTGCAAAATAGGAGCTCAGTAATACGCAATTGACGTTGCCAGAGTTGTTGGCCCCTTCAACTATCTGCTCTCTTTCATTAAAAATTACCTTATGAAAGTACTCTGGATCTCTCAATAATCATTCTCTATTATTTGCCCTTAATTTAGCATTTAATTCTAATATTTCTCAAGGGTCCTGTTTTATATTCTATTCTTCTTTGTTCTTTGAAGCTCTTTGAACAGCTAAACAGCACAAACAGCACACATTTCACGTACCAAGTCAACCATCTCAATAGAAAATAACTGTGCATATGCCATGTGCACAGAACCACCCAGGCAGTATGAAGGAACACATCGGTCAGTCACTGCTTCCACAAACTTGAAACCTATTATTTTGTTATTCATTAAGACAGGGCAAACATATACATACTATTGTATCGTGGCATGAAAAGCCTCCTTCCACAGATAGACACCTTCTCCCCACGCTCAATTCCTGCCAGAGAATGTCGGATATTAAGTCAACTTATTAATAAAAAAAACAATTCCAACTGTATCAACTATGGTGTTTCATGTTCCAGTTGCTCAATGAGTTAATCTAAAAATCAAAACCACCTGTACATATCAAAAAAGCTTGCAGAACAGTTACTGTGCAAACGCCGGAGCCAGGTGCAGTTCTCATGCCTCTAACCCTAACTTTCTGGAGACAGGCAAGAGGACCACAAGGTTTAGTCCATCCTAGGCAACGTTAACATTTAGCAAGACCATGTCTTTAAAATTTTTAAACTAAAAGAAGAGAAGTGCAAATGTAGCTCAGAGTAAAGAGTTTGAAACAAAATACTACAAAACGAAACAAAAAGACAGAATTTTTTTACAGCATTTAAGGAATAAATTATGATATTACAACACTTGATAGAAAACAAAAGAAATTCATTAAAAAGCATGTTTATACATGATACTATATTTCAATATATTCAAAATTAAGCTTTCTAACCCCAAGATGTCCTCCTCTCCAGTAGAAGTTCTTCTGGTTAAAAAAAAAAAAATTGAAGTTTATCTTAAGGAAATTAAACTATAGGAAAGAGGCTGTTAATAAGGCAAAGGTCAAATTTTCTCCATTCCTGCAATACCACTCATTTATCCCAATCAAGGGCTTTTCCTTCCAGTCCTACTGATAGCCTCAGCCCCTCTAGATTCTCCTCTAACAATGGGCAACTTCAAGGCATTTTTAGTTTTAGTGAAAGGGAACATGTGCATACTTCTGTTCACGATGAGTATCTAGTTTGTTATTTCTGGCAAAAGGGCAGGAAACATCCAAGGTTGTCAGTATAACTTTTATCTCTTGTGATTTAACTGGACCTTTAGCAAGCACAGAATTTAACTTCAGAAGAAAGGATTTTTTTTTCATGATTGAACAAACAAGCCCAGGGAGCATTTTCCCCAGGGTAGAGAACACACAGACAGACCTTCAAGCCAGAGTTTGGATAGTAAAAAAAAAAAAATCATGAAAGAGAGCAAGTAGAAGAGCAGAAGGTAAAAGAATCTTACTTTTATGTTAAGCAAAGCAAAATAAAAAATTAAAGCAAAAATCTTTCCATAGAGGTAATCCAGTGTAAAACTAAAAAATAAGGACCAATCAGTCCCTTGAAGACAAGAAATTTAGTTCTAATTTTCTAAAAATAACAAGGAAATAGGTTTGGAAATGCATTCATAACAAAAATATACTTGTAGAACATTAGAATGCAAAAATGAATTTTGGAAAGCAAGATGCAGAGGGCATGTGAAGCACGCATGAGATTTCTGATGGCTAGAATTTGAGAGGAGGGGATACAATGAGCTAGGGTGTGGCCCCGCAGGATGGCTCAGTGGTCTAAAGCGCCTGCTTAGGAAAGCTTAGGTGGCTTCAGGGACTGTGGTTCGATCCCCAGTACCACATGCTGCGCCAGCCATGCCCTCAGGGCAGGCTGAGCCGGCCATAAAAATAAATACATAAACAAACAAAAGTTCTGAAACAAGAAAGTAATAAATAAAATTCTAAAAAAAAAACACACGGATTGTAGATGAGAAAATCAAGAATGTAAGCACAGGATCCCAAAGCCTGAAAGACTAATTCCAATGGCAAAATCATGTATTTTATGTTAGAAAACTGGTAGATGAAGTTCTATATTAAAAATTAATTGAGGGTGAATGTGGTACCACATACCTGTAAGACCAGCACTGTGTGAGACTAAGACAGGGAAATCTCAAATTCCAGGCCAACCTGAGCAATCTAACAAGCTCCTATATCAAAATAAAAATTGAAAAAAAAAAAAAAAAAAAACTGAAAGAGCTAAAAATGGAGTTTAGTGCACAGAGCCTGCGTTTAATCTCCAATACCAAAATAGAGAAAAATTTATTTTTAGATTCAACTCAGTGATTTTGATAGTACGTCTCATATCTGGTAAATACCTATAATTAAGCAAATACAAAAGTTTTGTGATAAACTATCTAAAAAAGAAACAAAAGCACCAAATCATCCATTCCCTCCTAAAGAGACTACAAAAAACTTTCAACTGCATAAAAGTCTGCATATAAAACCCTAGAAGCCACTTTTTCTGTTACAGATGCAATATGAGCTGGTTGCAGATCATTTAGCTATGTTTAGTAACAGGTACTACATTTCCCCTGATTTTTCCTTATGACTGTCCCTGACATCAAGGTCCCTGAAATCTCCCCAAAGATCAAGGTTTTGGAATGTCCCATTAAATTTCAGAAGTCAAATCCTTCTCATTACCCCACTTACAGATCAGTAGAAGTAACAAACATTTATCAAGGTAGTGGCAAGAGTAATAATCACTACAATTTATCGAATGATTTGTGAGCATGCCGGGTTTTGCCTGGTTATGAAGAGAATAATGAAGTCTAATCTGCTGCTCCATTACACATATTATTCTTAGCCACAATACCAGTATTCCATTTAACTTCAGGACTGTAGTTAAATGGACGGCTTAGGAAACAATAAAGCCAAAAAGAACACTGTAGGTGTATTCCAAATTTAGAGTGAGTAGGAAACATCAGGGGAATTTTATCTATTCCATCAAACAATAAAACACTCTGAGCCAACAACTGAAAACTGAAACACACACACACACACACACACACACACACATACACACACACATACACACACAAAGAAAGAAAGAAAAAAGAAACACCGGATGGGAATTTTTTTCTTCCTTTACTGGAGAGTCACTGTGCTAATAAAAATATTCCTCAAAGGCATATAAAGTTTTATTATTGTTTGTTGGAAGTTTTATTTAAGAACAACGTTAAATGTTGTGCTAGTTATATAAACATTGGGCCCATGTAATACACTACAGTTATATATCATGACAATAGAGAACAAAACAAGAATGGAGTTACAAGCCAAGTGGAAGAAAGGGATGGGCACTCAGAGAAAGACATGAATACCTAAGGAAGCATGCAGAGCAAAGTACCAGCAACAGAGAATGTTCTAACTTCTAAATCTTTCAAAGCATTTGTATTGTAGAGATCTGTGTTCTTATGAGCATATACAAAAATGGGAATACTTCTGACATGGCCCAAGAGTCATGCAGAATTATGTCCAGGGATGAATATAAAATGCATACTCCAGAGATTCTTTCCCAGCTAAAGCCCACCCATACAATAGGGTTAAAGCCAAGCAAAGGAGGAATAAAGACAGAATTTTGACAGCACCGCCAGGATGACTCCTCCAAGAGCAGTCTTTGAGCACCTGCTACACTGGGCATCCTACTAATTAGTTTACACACAATTCACTGAATTCTCACACCTCTTGGAGGGAGCTACACTAATTATTATGCCTATTTCCAAACACAAACACCAAAGTTTAGAGTTTGTCTAAGAATTTTCCTAAATCCAGCACCCTGGAAAAAGAACTTAACCCAAATGCTTAGTGTTATGGATTGTGTATAGCTGTCCCTGCAAGGCCTCCTACAGTCACTTAGTGCTTCTGGAATTTATAATTGTTTATTGTGGGAGTGGGTGCTGCCCCTCCCTTGGGGAAAATGATTTGCATTTCAATGTAAGGAAGGAAGAGAAGTTAGCTGCTTCAGCTACTGCTAGCTCTCCCTGCTCTTTTGCTCTTAGCTGCCTCCACGAAAGGTTGCCCTCTGCCCTGTGCCACTCTGCCTTGGAGCCAGCTGAGTATGGACTGAAACCTCCAGTAACTGTGAGCTGAGTAAAACCTTTCCTTCCCTCATTTTGAGTGTCCGGTATTTGTCCCAGCAGTGAGAGAAGAGTAACTAAGACACTGAGAGAGTTGATTTGGGGCTGCCATTTACTAGCCAGTAGGTCTCTAATCTTAGAGTTCATGACAAGCAACAGATGACACATTAAAAGCCTGTAGGATGGCTCAGTAGTCTAAAGTGCCTGCAGGCAGGCGGCTGCAGGGACCAAGGTTCTATCCCCGGCACCACTTGCTGCACCAGCCCTGCCCTCTGGGCAGGCTGAGCCAGCCATAAAAATAAATAAAAAAACAAACAAAAGTTCTGAAACAAGAAAAAATAAAATAAAAAATTTTTTTTTAAAAATAAAAACCCAGGGGCCCGGCGGGATGGCTCAGTGGTCTAAAGCGCCTGCTTGGGAAAGCTTGGGCGGCTTCAGGGATCGCGGTTCAATCCCCGGCACCACATGCTGCGCCAGCCCTGCCGTCAGGGCGCGGGCTGAGTCAGCCATAAAAATGAGTGAATAAGCAAATAAAGGTTATGAAACAAGAAAAACATAAATAAATAAAAATAAAAAAATTCTTTGAAAAAAAAAAAAAAAAAAAAAACCTGTAAGGGTTCTGATTTAGTCGCCTGGGGTAAGGCCCAGAATGCTGTACTTTAACACATATTTAGATAACTCTAGTGTATACACTGCCTGAAAGAAATGCTAATATACAGTGCTGTGCATCTTGCAAGCAAAAAGGCAATTCTCTACAGTGCAATAGCTTATTTACTTCAGCAAATTATTATCCTCAATGAAGAAAACCTGCAATAATTTTAGAGCAAATTATATTTTAGCCCTTTTATATATAATTACACACAAAATCATAGTAGATATACTGAGTTTTTAATATTACATAAAATTATAAAATACTGGCTTGAATTTTGAAAACCACTTTTTTAATGAAGAAAGCACTAACACTTTAGGCAGGTGTAAGAGTTACTGATTGCTTTCTGACACTTTTGTTTAGAAGACTAAATCTGTTGAGTCTCTGCATCTTCCAAAATATACCACCTAGAACTATTTTATTTATGTGATGCTGAGCACGATAAAGAATTGTGGCAATAAAACAAAAAATTATGGCATGATTTTGAATTATTTCATGTACAGTTAGTTCAGATGACATAACTTGCTGAGCAGGGAGCAGGACAGACAGCCCAAGCAGCAGCCACGTGTGCTCCACCACCATCAGCACCCAGGATTGGAAAGTGTAAGTACCAGCAGGAGCACAGGGCTGAGTGTGCATCCGGGCTCTCCGTCAGAAGCTACCCAGGTCAGACACAAGATGGCACAGTGCTTTTTTTTAATTGGTGGGTGGGGGGGGGTTGTTTGTTTTTGTTTTTGAAGATTTTCTCATCTATGAAAGTAGCCATATCCCCTGGGCTCTTGTGAGGCACATGTGTACAAAAAAAGTCCAGAATCTTTTGCTGACACAGTCTCACAACAGCACTGCAGGTGCAGCAGAAATAGTAAAGCAGCAGAAAAAGAAGAAAGCGCCAGCTACTGTGCTCAGATCCACTCCTAATGAGTAGGGCAATGAAGAGGGGCGTGACCCAGGGTACTCTTCAGTGGCTGAATCTCTTCCAGAAAATGTCACTGTGAGTGACTGAAGGCACGAGTGGTCTCCTACCCTGGAAACAAAAGGCATACTTCTACTGTCTCAGAGCCACAGGGCCCCTAAGAATTGAAGAATGATTTTTAAAAGCTGCATGAAAGATGGATGGTGAGCACAGGCCAAATACCAAGCCATTCTCACTACTAAGCAAACTCTCTCTTCACCAATTCCATTAAGGGTAAACACCCTGCTTTGGAGAAACTAAATGTATCACAGAAACCACTACACTGGTAAAGTACTGGTACTGCTATTTTATAACCTGAGCACAGAAAAAAACAAAAAGAGAAAGAGGACCATTCAAAGACCACAATATAGGGACCAAGGATTTGGCTCAGTCACAGCACCTGCCTAGCAAGCAGGAGGTTCTGAGTTCAAGTCCTGGTGCCAATAGATAGATAAGATAGATATTAAAAAAATCAGAATATGCTCATCAAATGGTATTTTTATATACACAATCCAGTTTGCAAGAAAACCCACAGGGCTGTGATTCTATACACCTGAGTAATAAAGTTTCCTTTGCCACTACACATAACAGCATGCCTAAGGCTTCTCAACAGTTTAATTTGTTTTTCTTTTTTTTTGTTTTTCTTTTTTTTTTTTTGTGGGACCAGGGTTCAAACTCACAAACTTGCACTTGCCAGGCAGGCACTTGTGCCTCGGACCTATCTCCCCAGCCCCCTAATCTGTTTTTCTGATAAATGAAGATGACAATAACTTGACACTTCCTGACAGGGTTTTGATAATGACCAGATGGGATTATGAATGTGAATGCTCACTGAATTATTAAAATCATTCACAATGAATTATTATGAAAGATGGAAACTTAAATTACATGCAAAAGGGAATCCACAACAGGCTGTAGCTACCCTGGATCGTACTGAAAACCACTTCATGTCAAAGCTCTTAAGAAATCCACCCAATAAGTTATTCTAATATCTCTAGTAGAAAAATGGCAAATATCTAAAGAACTCTTATGTACTAATTATCAATAGAAATAGTAAAATTGTAAATACAAATGCAAAATAAACCTCCATAAAATTCCTTTTTCTCTATTCACAATATCAGTCATTGCTTTTAGACATGGCAGTTAATTGAATCATATATATAAAGAGAAGGGGAGGGGAGGCGAGAGACAGCAAGAGCAACAGTGAGAGAGGAAACATTTCCACCCCCAAATACAAACAAAGCAGGTCTATAAATACAATAAATGTTATCTCACTTTAAAAATTGTTACTATATTCTTTCCAAATTTAAAAAAAATTAAGTTATTTCCAAATGTGACGGTGAATGTTAATTCCTAGGCTATTTTATTTAATATATATATATATATATATATATATATATATATACTTAGATAATCCCATACAGAACTATATTGTTATCAATAACAACTTTAAAATGTCACAGATAATCTAAGTATTGGGGTATTTATATATGAATTGTGACAAAAATTCCATAAGAAAACTAAAGACAGGTATCTTTTATAAACATAAATGTAAAAATCCTACACAAAATACCTGCAAAAAAAAACCCCAGCAATATAATTACAAAATCATTACATGCCGAGGGGAGGGGAGGGGA
>PVJA010007959.1:0-66400 GCA_004027025.1 Myocastor coypus | reverse complement strand
ACTTTTTGAATGTTTAATATGCTCAATACGTACATTAATCCTCTTGGCAAGTATCTTGCCCTTAACTTGCTTGTTTACAACAATGCCAACAGCGTGCTGGGTAACATTGTAGACTCTTCCTGTTTTGCCATGGTAACATTTGTGAGGCATTCCTTTTTGCACAGTACCCATTCCCTTGATGTCTACAATGTCACCCTTTCTGTAGATTCGCATATATGTGGCCAAAGGAACCACCCCATGTTTTCTAAAGGGCCTGGAGAACATATACCGGGTTCCCCTCCTCTTGCCCTTTGTGTTAGTCATTTTGACAAATTACTAGAAGATGGCGGTTCAGCCGAAAGGCGCCAAAGTAAATTTCTAAGTGTCAATGAATGCAAAGGTAAACTTAGTTGCTTTCAGAGTATACAGAAAACTGAAGTGAAAGGGGGCCCTTTTACCTAACTGCAGATTACTGTAAAAAACCAAAATAGTCCTGAAAAGGAAGGTTGTAAAAAATACAAAATCCCAATAAAACTATTACAATTAGAGAAAGAAAATATTCACTATCATTTTAAATATGCAACTTGGTATTATATTTAAAATATTAGGGGGCCAACAAGATAGCTCAATGGTCTAAAGCACTTGCTTAGGCAACCGCAGGGACTGCAGTTTAATCCTGGGCACCATATGCTGCGCCAGCCCCACCCCCAGGGCAGGCTGAGCCAGCTATAACATCAAATAAAGTTTTGGGGCTGGGGAGATAGCTCCATGGCACAAGTACCTGACTGAACAAGGTCATGAGTTTGAACCCTGGTCCCGCAAAAATAAAATATTTCCTAAAGTTTATTATCTTGTCTTAGAAATTATGATAAATAGGTAATCATCCAACTGTGTATTTCTTGGAGTACATAGTTTGATTTTCTTGATTTGGTAAAGAAAGGTCATACCAAATAAAGTAGAACACATAGGACTGATGCTGTACACTTTGAATTAAACTGCACAGAGAACTGGTAAGTTTACCTTTACGAAAAAGGCCTGCTACTACAAATGCTCAAATCCTTAGTTCAGCATTTGCCCATTGAACCAAGGGAAAGCAACTGGGCCAATAATTACTGATCTCTTCTGTTGCCTAGATCAGTGGTGGCAAATCTCAGACATGTTGTCACTCTTCTTCTAAGACAGAACATGTTCATGTATATGAGATTTTTCTCAACTAAAACCTCAACATTCAAGCTTAACTGCACTACCAGAACTTTGTGATAGATGAGTGCATTTTGGGCTGCAATTTGGGCCACTCGTCTCTAAGATTTGCCATCACTGGCCTATGTTTTAGTATGAAATAAAGCCTTACTTCTGACTTAAGTGCCTTAGGTAAGATCAACATGAACACAGAAAGCAAAGACTATGAGAGGACTGAGTCTTGAGTGAGGACAGTGCAGCTCCAGCATAGGCCTCATTTATGTGATGCTCTCAGACCCAAATGAACTCTCCATAGCTTCTCACATGGAACACTAGAAAAAGTAGGAGCCCAAAATTCATCACATTATGGTCCATGAGTATATTTTTACCCATGAACATCCCAAGAAGAAGTGGTACAGGAAATGAAGTGGTAGCAAACTAAAAATAGTATCTCTATTTTTTACTTTATTCATTGCCTAGTCCGGTTTCCTTTGTGTTCATTGGTCATTAATGGTCTGTTTACCCTCGTTATGTAAATCTATGATGATGTAATTTCCTTCCCTGGTACTGATAATTTGTATCCTCTTTTTTTTATACTTCTAATTTATTCATTTGTTGATATTTCATTTGGTTTTATGAAATTTCTCTTGATTCTTTTTTGGGATAAATTATGAAATTTATTTATATTTTACCTTTCAAAAGTCAGAACATAACAAATTTCACTTTCTTGAAAGTCATCTTTTCAGAAATATGTGAAGTGCTCTTAGAAGAAGCAAATAAGTCCCTTGGTTCTGCTGGTTAGATGATGCGCTCTTCTCAGCTGCCTCACCTCTGCAGAAGTGCGGAGCTCAGTCTGTAGCTTAGGGATGGTGGCAGCAGCTTTTCCAGAAATGACAAGCAGCAGCTGACCCTAACATCCATCCAGCGTATCATATCAGACACAACTTATCATCCCAAGTGGCCCTGTCTTCACTGGTCACCAGCCATCTGTGGCCTATTCTTTGCTGGTGGGCAGAGGGAGCCCACAGCAGCAATATACAGACCTCACACAACAATCTCGACCTCAGCCTCAGATCAGAAACACTGCCCCATGCAGGTAAAAAATGTCTGACATGAGATCGGACTTAAATCTACACACTTTTAAGTTGACAGCTCTTAACCTTATATTTACTAACATTCATGAAATATGCAATCTTCAAACTTCCTGAGCTGCTACTGAAACTAGTTTCCAGTAGACAGCTTTTAACTGTTCATCGGAAGATGCTGCCTTCCACTGCAGGGCTTGCTGCAAAGACACGATGAACAGCGGCTCCCTTGGGTGTTGAAAGGCAGGATTTAGCACAGATTTATATGTGGAAACCAGTGTTACAAGGAAAGCATTTGTGATAGGAAAATCATGCTCATCTGTCACCAATTGGAAGACAAAAGAACCCTCAAAACCTTCTCCTTAATTATCTGAAGACTCCATTTCATGCTCTAGAGGACAGGAATCTATGCAAACTCCCAAAGAGAGGTAAACAGGACTCAGCCATCTGAAAATACATCCTCACCTGAAAATCAAAGCCAAAGAACTATAACCTTCCTACCTTGCTTGGTTGATCCTTCTTTCTCTTATGGACAAATGCGTAAGTATCCTACAAACACCTCACTGAAGATATACAATTATATCTTGCTCTAAAAAGGCCCCATACAGGCATTTCAGACCAACCAGTTCACTCTAAGGATATGAAGGCTGTAGGAAAATACTACTAATAAAACTTTTGGTACCAGATCATGTGAAAGTTAGAATGTTCACCCCAAGTGGGTGCTTGAAATGCTCCCCAGGATGCAGCTGCTGGCAAGGACCTGTCAAGCAGCTGGGCACACAGACGTGCTATGTCAGAGCTCACACATTCTGGGGAGAGGAGGAAGGAGCTGTTTCTTTGTGTTATTTATGAGGTGGAAAAGGTCTCAGCTGGCTTGGAGGACCTGAGAGATCAACCCTGGAGGGCAGGAACAAACATGAAACAAGAACATGGGGAGGAGGAGAAGCTGGACAACCTTCCTGTGTATAGCTGAGAAGAATGTGTATTCTGATGTTGTAGGGTGGAACACCCTATGAAAATGCACTTAAGTCCATTTGCTCATAAGTTTGGTTCTAATATTTCAATACTGATTTGTCTGCTTGATCTATTTGTGATAATGGAGTATCACAATTCAATAGTTTTATTAGTTCTTATATGATTTTTTCATGCCTGCTAATTTTTTTTAACATCTAGTATTATTTTTTAATTTTTTACTTTTTGTTACCAGGAACTGAACTAATGAGTCTTATGTTTGCTAAGCAGGAGCTTAAACTACTTGGCTATCTCCCCAGCCCATCTAGGTTAAAACCCTATTTCTACTTGTTAAGAATATATTATCATATCCTTTATATATATTTTTATATTTTTAAGAGTAAAATTAGCAGAAACAAAAAAGAAAAAAAATGACAAGAGTACATATAGTACAGAATTTCAAAACAAAAATTTAACAATGGTTGCATTACATATTTTCATCATCAAATCAATATAGATGGACATAGGTACGTAAGACTGATGAAACAAACATTAACACTTTCAATAAACATTAATTTTTTTTAACTCTTCCAATTGCATTTTGTATTTAAGTCACTCTTCTAAAAAAAAAAAATTACAGGGGTTGAGACTGCACAAAATGCAAGGTCCTGAGATTGATTCCTGGTGCCGCCCAAAATTAATTTTTCTTTCTTTCTTTCTTTCTTTCTTCTTTTGGGTCCTTAAACTAGGGAGATTATATGATATTTGCATAGGTAGGTCTGGTTTATTTCACTTATGAGTATACATTCAAGATACATCCATTTATATATGAAGTCTTCTAGTTTATTATTCCTTATAGCTGAATAGTATTCCATTTTATGAAAATACCCCATCTTTTTCAACCAATCTTCAGATGATGGGCATTTTGGTTGTTTCCAGGACTTAGCTATCACAAATTGTGCTGCTATAAACATAGGTGCACAGATATCACTATATGATATGATATGATGTTTTCAGTTCTTCTGGAAAAATTCCCAGTAGGGAGATAGTGGATTGAATGAGATTGCCAGCTCTAGTTTTTTAAGGACTCTCCTGTTAATGTTTTATATAGTCGGCTGCTCTGGTATTTGTAACATATATATTTAGGGTTTCTTCCTCTTAGATTGTTCACTTTACAAGGATGTAATAACTTTAATTAGTTACTACTACTTAGTCCTGGGTTGAAATCTACTTTGTCTTTGAACAGAATAGCTACCCTTGCATTTATTCTGAAATAAAAATGTTTTTCATGCTTTTTCAGTCTATCAATTTATTTTTAAATTAAATATATTTCTCGAATGTGGCATATCAAATCTTGCTTCTTGATCAATTCTTTGTCTTTTGATGTGAATTCAGACTGTTAACATTCATGATTATAATTGATACTTCTCAGAGGTATCTCCCAGGTGTAAAGCTGGCTTTGGGTCTGTTACAAGAGTGTGCCTCTAAGTTGTTGGGGATGAGAAGTTGCTGCCTGTTTGGCCCAGTACACTGGCTCACTGGCATTGGTCCAAAGTATTTTCATTTTCATTTTTGTCTTTTTGAGACAGGGTCTCACTATGCAGTTCAGGCTGGCTTGTAGCCCAGCCCAGGCTAGTCCTGAGCTCACACCGATTCTCCTGCCTCAGCCTCCCAAATGCTGGGACTATATGCGTGTGCCACTATGCCCAGCCCAAAGTATTTTCTATGACCTCAAAACATTCTCAGTCTTGGTATACCAAGAAGAACAGCTGATTAGAATCATTATACCACTTAGGCTAAAGTGATACAATCAGCAATAACAATAGCATTGAAGGTAGTCTAGAAAATGACAAACTGAGGTAACAATTAATTTGGCACCTTTAATCATATGACCTAGATTTGTGATACTAAAACAAAATCTAAAACAAACCAGAAAACTATATGTAGTAAATAAGCCCTCAGCATGCCAGCTTACCATCAGGGAAGGAAACTGAAAAGGGGTTGGGGGAAAAATAGAGAAACAGAAGAGGAAAAGATGAGAAGCAAGGCCTGAGGACAAAGCAGGATTATGCAAACTTTGAGGAACTGGTGCAGAAGACAAGATGGACAGAGAGAAAGAAGAAATACGAGAATAGAACAGAACTATCACCACAAAGAAAACTAGAAACCATGTTCACACTCATATAAAAAGATTAAACAATGAAAGAGAAAAAAATAAAAAATGTTCACTTCTAAGTTTGTCTCTGTCACTGGTAAACAATGTCTGAAGACAAGAGTCCAGACCTGTTTTGACTAAGGCCAGCAAACCAGCAGTAGCTTTATGGGGGACAGGGGTAGCAGATGCTTTCAGCAAACTTGCACATTTATTTCTCCTAAAGTTCAGGCTGGTTTCTCACTGTGACACTGTGTCCAGACTCTTTCGGTCTACAGCCATCAGTGCACTTCCTGTGGGCTTGAACTCAGCTGGGAGCTGCTGGATGGAGCATGAAGTTCTGAGTTCTGAGAGTTAACCCCTCTCCAGGTGGTTCCATGCTAATCCCCCTCTCCCAGGGGACATCTGATCCCTCAGCACTCACCACCAGCTAGTGTCCTCTGTTTCTACTGTTCCCTTCCACTGCTGTGTCTCTGTGGAGGCCTCTAGGGTGACCGGCAGTCTCACAGTGTATCCGCAGCACATGTGTCCCAGTTCCACTGGCTACCTCCTTCTTTGTTGAAGTTTTCTCTTTGCTCACCCTACAAGCTTCATTTCTCACTTCAGATCCTTCCTGGGTCTACAAGACCCACATCCCTCCTTCTTTTCTTCCTTGTATTGCCATATCTCATTATTTTTCAACTGGAAATATTTTCTAATTTCCTTTGTAATTTCTTCTCTTATTTAGAAGAGTGATTAGTTTCCAAGTATCTGTAGGGTTTTGAGAAACTTATTGCATTGATCTGTACCTTCTTAATTCCATCTTAACCAGAGAATATAACTGCAAAATTTTAGTATCTTAAAAATTGTTGAGATTTATTTTATAGTCAACCATAGTCTACCTCAACAAATGTTTCACAGGTAACTTAATATATATTGTTCAGGTATTGAGTACAATATTCTATAGATGTTAAATAAGCAAAGATAATAGAATATATTGTGAAGATATTCTGTTTATTCATTTTTAAAGCCGATTTTATTTCTAAGAATATTAAAATCTCCAACTATATTTGTGGAATTCTTAATTATTTCTAATTTTGGAGTATTTACTTTATTTATTTTATTTTTCCAGTACAAGGGATTGAACTCAGGACCTTGCACTTGCCAGGCAAGCACTATTCCACTGAGCTATCTCCCCATTCCCTTAAGAGTATTTACTTTAAAGCACTGATACAGAGGGAACAAACTGGGTGACTATTGTATTTTCCTAAAGAATCCTTTATTCTTATAAAAAACTTGGATATCTGACAACACATTTGAGTCTGCTTTATCTGATGTTCTTTTAGTTAGTACAGCTCTTTTATGCTACTGGTTATACAGCACATCTTCTTCACCTTTTAGTTTGAACCACCTTCCTTCATATTTATATGTGTACCCTACAGATAGCACAGGCAACTGCACTTTGTTTACTATCCAGTGTCATGGCTTCTATCATTTAATGGTAGCATTCAGTTCATTTACATTTATGAAATTAGCACTTTAATTAAAGTTAAAACTCTAATTTTTGCTGATCTTGCCAATATTTTGTCTCTGTTCATTTCCTGTCTTTTCAGTTTACTGTGTAATTTTATATAATTTCTCTTGATTTATCTATTAGCTTTACAGATATAACTCTGCATATAATGGTTGTTCTGGGCATTACAATATATAACTTTAATTTCTCTCTCTTTCCATACCAATTCACATAAAATATAATAACTTCACAATCCTATAGCTCCACATGGCACCCCCTATGGTTATGCTATAGTTTCCATATGGACTATATGCCTTCAAATTATAAACCCAATTATAAATCATTTTTCTTTAAATAATAATTTAATTGAGGAAAGAAAGCAATCCTTTAGATATGCCATATCTTTTGTTATTAAATCCTCCCTAAGATTCAACTTCCAAGCAACATCATTTCTTCTGGCATGAAGTACCTTACAATATTTAGTAGATCTGCTTATAATTCTCTAATTTTGATTATCTGAAAATGTACTTCACCTTCATTCTTGCTATTATCACTACAAATAAAACCAAGAATGTGTGTGAGGTATCACTTTTCCACATCCCCAGTTGATACTTGGTACTGTCAGACATTAAAAATAATCTTCATCCCAATGATGTTAGTACAAGTAGCAAAAAATATCCTTTCTATGTATAATCAAGTATTTATATGAGCCATATTCTTTTTTTTTTTTGTGGGACTGGGGTTCAAACTCATGACCTTGCACTTGCCCAGCAGGCACTTGTGCCTCGGAGCCATCTCCCCAGCTCCCTGAGCCATATTCTTACCTTACAATAAAGACACTAAAATGCAAAACAAGGTGTTTAAATGTTAAACTATACAGACTTGAAGTATTCAAGGGGCAACAACAAAATTTCTATCACAAGAAAAACAAGCCATTAACTTACATTCTCAACCCTCCAACAGAAAAGCTTTGTGATACTACTACTCTATAACATAGGTAATTTAGAATGTAAGTTAACAGACCAAAATTGGAGAAAAAAAAAAGGGCTATGAAGATAGCCAATATTTTGGCCCTAGCCCTTCAAGGTCAGTAAGGACTTAGGACATAAGAAAACCTGTGCTGTAATATCCTGTAACTCAGAGATGTGTCAAATTTTCTGGTCAAGGAGATTATGGGACCTCAGAGAAAAGAGATAAATGAAGTATAGTGTGTCTAAGGAGAGTCACCCAGAGAAAAATATTCTCTCAGGCTTTCACAGAAAGCAAACTGGCCAAGCAATGGCCGTGACTCATCCCGAAGGCTGACACTGACAACAGTTCTACAAAACACTATATGGTTCCAAAGTTAATCCTGAGGGAATTTGACCTTGGAAGATACAAAAAATGAATGTCTTGTTATACAGATCTTGCTTTGACTTGCCCTTGATCACCCAGCAAAAAAAACCCCTTAATTACAATGCATGAAACACAGAGCTAGATTGATGAGATGAGTTGTAGGAGGCTTGGATCAATGGCCTCCAACATTGCAAGCTTCACTGGTGGCCCACTGCAATTGTGGAACATTGGACTGTGTATGCATCTGTTCCTCTTAATTCAAAGAGAAGAACTTTTTTTTTTTTTTTCTTTCCTTAGCAACATCAATAGGAAGGTGGGTCACGCCCACACACTGTGCTCTGTATAACTATTGTGAGGACAATGTGCAGTGTGTCAACTATTAAAAGAGAAAAAAAGTAATGTTTATTGAAAGTGTTAATGTTTAATTGTTTGATCAATCTTATACAACAATACCTATTAATCTAAACTGATCCGATGATGAAAATATGTAATATAACCATTGTTAAATTTTTCTAGTTTTGAAATTCTGTACTATGTGTAAAAAAATAAATTAATTTTAAAAAAGAAGGATAAGTCATAAAAGACATTAGGGTTTGTGAAAAAGAAAACACTTACCTCAAACTCTCTAAGCAGTTTAGAAATAAGCAAACCCTCTGGAAACTTAGATACAACCTAATAAAAAATAAAATATAACAGATACAATTGGAATGTCATGAGACAAAATATTTAAAGATTGTATAAAGTCAGTAACAGAGGCAAAAAAAAAAAATCACTGAGCAAATCTTTTTTCTACATTAAACATTTAAAAAATCATTTTGGTCTCAGAAGCTTTGTAACAAAGAGTATTTTCCATCATTTCTAGAGTTCAGAAATTATTACACAATACTGCAATACTACAACTCTTTAGAAAAGTGCTACTTAGCTTTAGCTCATATAGTCTACAAAACAATTCTATGCATTTTAATTAATAGAAAATAAATGTAATGCACATTACTAAAAAAATTCAGAAAATAGCTACCTACATTTAATATAAAAATAAGGTTAACAGTTCTATAACCATTTTTAAAAGATATACTGTAGACATATTTCTGTGTCAATAAATATTGAATGTTTAAAGAAATATACATTTTTCAAAATATTTGACCCAAATTTATTCATTTGATCATCTACTTATGGCTACTTATTTTCATCATCATAAGTACTATAATGATTATTCTTATATTTGCATTTTGCATATCTGCTCAATAATTTTTTAAGATAAATTGCTATAAGCCACTTATACTATCCTAATACAATATAAGAAGATTTATTTCCCCTAGAATTTTTTTAGACAGATTTTGAACAAGATTGTAAAGTTTCAGGAAAAATAGAAAAACTATTTTGGACTCCTCTGACCTAGAGGCAGGTACTGCTGCATTTCAGTGAATGCAGCCTCTGTATGCATGTACATACCCACATTACTTATAATTTAATATGAAAGGACACTATTAAACATGGTATTCTTGAAGTCTAACAACATGTGAAGGAGATACTTCAATGTAAACTAATAGACATATATAAATCCTCTTATGAACTACATAATATTTCCCAGCTTGGCTGCATAGTGTAACCAATCCTTACGACTGAATACAATTTCATCGCTTCTTGGCCTTTTGGCTAAGATCAAGTGTACCACTGAATACAATTTTTCTCTAATTTTTTGTACCACAAAAAGTCATGTTGAACACCTTTGAACAAATAATTGTAAGACACTTACTCCATTTCCAAATAAGTAATCAAAGCCTGAATGTATGTTGCCAATGTTTCTGCATTTCTCCCAGCAAAATCATGACAATTGACATAGGATAAGCTTATAAGGGTGTGATGACACCCTGATTACTCAACATAGGATTACTAATTTCCATAAAAATTTTATTTTATTTTATTTTATTTTATTTTTTTTTTTTTTTGGTGGGACCAGGGTTCGAACTCACGACCTTGCACTTGCCCAGTAGGCACTTGTGCCTCGGAGCTATCTCCCCAGCCACCATAAAAATTTTAAATGTACATACTCTTTGGCCCAACACATAACAGCCAAAGAGCCTTCCTCCTATATTAATAAGCAAAACAACAAATTATGCCAAAGAGATGAAGAGGCAATTCACATAAAAATATATATGGCTATTAGGGATATAAGACAGATACTCAATGTAAAAATCAAGCTACAAATTAAAACATGGCTAGATAGTAATATTTCACTGTCAGTGGAATTGCAGATTCATCCAAACCTTTTAGATGGTCAGGTAGTAATATTTATCTTCAAAAATATAATCAATGTCCTTGATTGACAACCACTGCTAGATAGTCAATATTCAAGAATATTAATGGCAACCATTTTTTAAAGTTAAAGATAAACACAACCTGGATTTTAATCAATCATGGACCTCATAATCAGAACATAAATGTAACAGGACACTATGTATTATTGCTTCATGATACATATGGGGGAGAAAGAACACAAGCACAAACACACCTGCCAAAAGAATGTATACAGTTTAGAAAAAGAATAATAGTATGATGTATTTTACACACGGTGTTACCCTCATATGGGCTGACCCTAGAGGATGTGGCCCAAATAAAAGAAACAAAATAAATGTGCAGCAATCTCAGTGGACAGAGGTTACCCAAGCATTAGTTCATCATACTAATAAATGTCTGGAACACAATGGTTAACACTTTGAGGCCAACAGTAACATGCATTAATCTTATGACAGCTCAATAAATTTAGAATTAAAATATGTATACGGGTTTTTCTTTTCCTGAAGAGTGTATACATTTTTGGCAGACTGTGTGTGTATACATACACTGAGTTATTTGTTCTGCCATATGTATAGATATATGAATGAAATACTGGATTCAAATCTTTTTTTTTTTTGGGGGGGGGGCGGACCAGGGTTCAAACTCACAACCTTGCACTTGCCAGGCAGGCACTTGTGCCACAGAGCTATCTCCCCAGCCCCTGGATTCACATCTTGAACTCTTTGTAAATAGTCATTTATGAGAGGAAAGATGGTAGTAAAAATAGCATATACAGAAAAACCTATGATTTCTAAATGATTTTATATTAAAATTCTTAGGTCTATATTTTTTTACTGATTTTCTCTAATTTGAAAATAACCACTCTATATAATATTTAAAAATAAACGTAAATATAAAAACTAATAAATACTTGGAGACAAAATCAACCACAGATTACCTCTCTATCTATTTATTGGTAGCAGGAATCAAACTCAGGACCTTGCACTTGCCAGGAAGACAGTACAACACTGAGCTCTACTTCTAGCCCAACATATCAATTTATGATAAATTATTATTTCCTAGAAACATAAACACTTACACATTTTATCTTATGTTTTAGTTCTGGATCAACAGTCCCTCCAGGTCCAATTTGTGCAATAACTGACTTGAATGAGTTCTCTAACTATGGAAAAAGGAAAAACAAAGTCAAGTCAGAACCTTTCCCCTAAAAGCTAAACATATACATAAATAATATTTAGAGGAGATATCTACATAGAAGAAAAATATTTCACCTAAAAAGATAGTAAGACTGTGCTTATAAAATAACACTAACATTTCATACCAAAGAAACACATAGAAGGAATACTTACAAAATAAGACACAAATTTTTCAAGATAGGATTCATTGTAGTAATTTTAGAATGTTTAATTACTCAATCCCATACCCTTAATCAAAGAGATTTTTTGTTACTCATTTTCTGTACTATACAGAGAACAAAGTTAAGTAAGATTGTAATCTTATTATCACAAACTATACAGATAGGAATACAATGGAATAACACAAAGTGCTTCAAAAATGAAGACAAGGGCCTTTTCACTTGCACAAAAGCTAAGAATACTCACTCCAACACGATTTCCTTACCGAACATGCTAAAATTTTCCAGGGAGAACAAAAATTATACTAGAGGCAAATGTGGATACAAAAGACTGGAGAACATCAGAAATAATAAGTTCAAGTAATTATTTTTATTTAAAATAAAAATATTTGCCCACCCGGGCGTGGGGGTGCACACATGTAATCCCAGCACTCAGGAGGCTGAGGCAGGATGATCAGTGTGAGTTCAAGACCAGCCTGGGCTACAAAAGTGAGCTCAAGGCCAGCCTGAACTGCATAGTGAGACCCTGTCTCAAAAAAGACACAATAAAATAAAATAAAATAAAATAAAATAAATAAAATAAAATATTTGAACCAAAAATAATATAGGGATATACAACTTGAGAATTAAAATGTATTGCAAACAGCACAAAGAATGAATGGAATGAATTTACTATTCTAAGATTTTTTTACATATGAAATGATATAATGTATTAGTCAATTATAGTATATGTAAAATTTATGTCAGCTGATGTGGTGACACACATCTATAATCCCAGCACTTGAGAGGCTGAAGCAGGAGGATCACCAAGAGTATGAGGTCACCCTGAGCTACACAGTAAAGTCAAGGCAGCTTGGACTAGAGAGATCCTGTCTTGAAAAACAAAAAACAACCGGGCGTGGTGGCTCACGCCTGTAATCCCAGCACTCGGGAGGCTGAGGCAGGAGGATTGGTGCGAGTTCGAGACCAGCCTGGGCTACAAAAGTGAGCTCAAGGCCAGCCTCAATTGCATAGCGAGACCCTGTCTCAAAAAGACAAAAAAAAAATAAATAAATATAGAAAAACAAAAAACCAAAACAATTAAATGTATGTTGTAAACTGAAGGCAATAACTAAAGATATAAAGAGATACGACACTACAGAGATAAATGAAATAATAAACAATCAGTAGCCCTCCACCAGTAATTTTCAATATCTCTACTTCAATACTGAACAAAATTCTAGCTAGTACTAGAAATAAAAAGTACAAAGATTGATTAAGGAACAAAAATTACCTTTCCTCACAGGTGACATAATTATCTATCCACATAGAAAATTTAAAAGAATAAAAATTTCTTCTGGAACTAGTAAGTAATTACACAAGAACACAAGGTTAATGAACAAAAATTCAATTAAAGTTATAAATGCAACAATTCACAAAGAGTATGTGAAAGTTCCAAATGTGTACGCAGGTAAAAGAGATTTATAATACTCAAAGCAAAAACCGATCAACTTAAAAGGTAAAACAGACTAATTCACAATTATGTTTGAATATTTGAACACTCTCCTTCAGTAATTCATGGGAAAAGCAAAAAAAAAAAAAAAAAAAAAATCAGCAAAAATACAGAAATCCTGAATAACACTCTGACTCACTTGTGTGATACGAAATCACCTATACAGACTACATTTTTTCTAAAGTGGATTATAAACCACCTACCCAGATAAACGTATTCTGAGCCATGTAACAAATCTTACTAACTTTACAAGAAATGAAATGTTTTCTGATAAAATGTGGCGTTAAATTAGAACTAAATCACAGAAAAGTCTTTCAAAATCCCTAAGTATCTTGAAGTTAAGCAACATTAAATAACCCATGAAATAAAGAATTCACATGGGAAATTAGAGAATATTTTTAACTGAACAAAAACAAACACAGAAGGAATAGTTCCCTTTAAAAATCATTTACTATTGGGCTGGGGATATGGCTCAGCAGCATAAGCACCTACCTGGCCAAGTGCAAGGTCGAGAGTTCAACCCTCAGTACCATGTACACACAAAAAAATCATTTACTATATCCTAATTTCCCCTGTTTTAATCTAAGCATTTTCCTGTTTTCTTAAACCATATAGTTGGCTCATAAAACAATAGGATTTGGTTGTCATTTTCTTCCTAATTATGAGAGCATCATTCTTTTGTCTTCATGCTTGCTAGCATGATCAGAGAATATATAAAACTGTTAAAATAATCACTTCTTTCTAAGAGATGGAGGCAGAAGTACAGTATCTTCTAAACTTTTGGGATTTGAGTTTGTGGTCTCATCCTAACCTTTGTGTTGGCTCTAACTGAAACATGCCAATCTGTGGTTTCAAGAAATTTTTTTGTTTTAGGAAGCACTATATGAAAGCTAATGAAGGAAGCTCATCTATACTTGAATACGTAAATAAGATAGCACACATGTACCAAGTGATTAACTTTGTTGTTTTATGAATTTGCATGAACCTGAGTGTGTGTTTCCCATTATTATACATATGAAATAAATGTGGCTTAGACTTCAGAAAAGAAAATGAACATATGTCAAAAACTGTAAGGAGTAATCAACTCTTTTTTCTTTTCTTTTTCTTCTTTTTTGTACCAGGAATTGAATGTGGGACGTTGTGCTTGCCAAGCGGGTGCTTATGCTACTAAGCTATAAACCCAGCCCTAAAGCAATACTTCAAAGGAAGCCATTAGAAAAGATGGACCAAAATAAATTACCAAAACTCCCAGAAAAGAGGAAATTAATAGAAAGAAAGAAATAAAAATAGGCAATGAAATCAATTTTTTTTGCAATAAAACCAAAACCTGGTTCTTTTAAAAAATATCCAAATGTACAAATATTTAGCAAGATATACATGGTATGTTCAAAATGTATGACTTTTTTAAACTTGAAAAACTGTATTATGGTAAAAGTCAAGACACATCACCATCAATCATCAAAATACTTCCCTCTCACTTTAAACATCATCTTTCTTGCTGCTTTAAGAAGCAGTTCTCAGCCGGGTGTGGTGGCTCACGCCTGTAATCCCAGCACTCGGGAGGCTGAGGCAGGAGGATCGGTTCGAGTTCGAGACCAGCCTGGGCTACAAAAGTGAGCTCAAGGCCAGCCTCAATTGCATAGCGAGACCCTGTCTCAAAAAGACAAAAAAAAAAAAAAAAAGAAACAGTTCTCCAATCTATCTTCTGTCTTTAAAACATGATCAAAACTACAGTGAATGCTGCTGCTTGCTGCATAACATCTAATGGAAAGGCAAGCTTCTGAAAATATTACAGTATATCCTCATTTATTTTATTCACTGCATCTAATACTGTGTAACTTCTGATTCTTCTCCCAAGTCAAAATGACCATGCAATGGCAAAAATTTTGAATTGACTCAGACACCAAGGTGGCCAGGATGTCTGTGTCTGTGTCTGTGTCTGTCTGTCTGTCTGTCTGTCTGTCTGTCTCTCTCTCTCTCTCTCTCTCTGTTATGGCCAGCTCAGCCTGCCTTAGGGGGTGGGGCTGGCACAGCATGTGATGCCAGGGATTGAACCACAGTTCCTGCAGTTGCCTAAGCAGGTGCTTTAGACCACTGAGCTATCTCACCGGCCCCAATCTGTTTTTTATTGTCATGAATTTTTGCAAAAATTTACCTTATCAATCATACCTCAAATGAGAGAGAATATCTTACACAACCCTAAAAATTAAGATATTACTGCCAGGAATGGTGGCACACTTGTGTAATCCTAGCACTTGGGAGGCTGAGACAGCAGGATCTCTGCGAATTCAGAGTGGGTGGTCCTAAAGAAGGTAGCATATTAGCCAAGTGGTATGTCTGAGCTCTGGCACTGCAGCCAATACCCAGCAGCAATCAGTGCTCTCAGCTACTACAGGGGGCCTACTTGTCTTCACTGAAATCAGAGTCCTCTTTGTTTTGGGAAAAGGCTGTTCATGAGTGATTCCTAGGGTTTGTTGTACATCCAGCTGACCTTCATTGTCACTGAATTTATTCTACTGTAGATAAGGTAACATGGCAATGGCTAGCAACTGGTTTTCTGTCTATGCCAATGCCTGGATTGCTGGGGTAGGACATGTCACAAACAATACTGTGGCTTGTTCTGAAGGAAAGCAATGAGTTTGCTAATCCTAGCACAAAAAATAAATAAATCAACCAACCAACCAAGGGGCCAAGGATATAGCTCAATAGAGTAAGTGCCTGCCTGGCAAGCACAAGGTCCTGAGTTCAATGCCCAGTACTACAAAGAAAGAAAGAAAGGAAGAAAGGAAGAAAGGAAGGAAGAAAGGAAGAAAGGAAGGAAGAAAGGAAGAAAGGAAGGAAGAAAGAAAGGAAGAAAGAAAGAAAGAAAGAAAGAAAGAGTGCAAAAATAAACCAGAAACATGAAAGGAACTGCCATCCCCTGTGCCTGACTGTATTTACTCAAGTAGGTGTTTAAACAACTGAGCTAACCTGCAAGCCCCCTAGGCTGAGAAAGGAAGATCACTGCAAGCCTGAACTGTGTAGTGAGACCATGTATCAAAAAGGAAAGAGGAGGAGGGGGGGAGGAGGAAGAGGAGGAGGAGGAGGAGGAGGAGGAGGAGAAGAAGAAGAAGAAGAAGAAGAGGACGACGATGACCCAGAGTAGAAAAGAATGGGAGTCCATAAGAAAGCTCTAAACAGAAACCTTAAAAAACATGTTTGAAAAATGGGTAGTGGAATCAACCAGTGTATGAAGACAGTGCCAGACGTATAAGACAGGACTGTGGTCATGACCAGTGAATAAGAGATGCCTTAGAAACAACAAGAGAACATGAAAAATGGATCTTACAGATCCTAGATTACTCGAAGAGGCATGATATAAAAGTAACTGGAATTAACAAAAAATGAGAAGACAACACAAAGAGCCTTTAAAAAAAACCTGTTTATATAAATAACAGCAAAAAAACTTTTCCAGGCATGAAAGAAGAACTTAACATACAGGTAAGTGAACCATAAAAAAATTCTGTACCACATAATAATTAAAATATCTGAGATGCAACACAAGCACAGAATCTGCTGTTACAGAATAGCAACAAGTAAGGAAAATCAGAGATTTGTCAATATAAACTTTAAAGGCAAGGGGATTGTAGAATAAAGATATTAAAGAAAGCAACTTCCAACCCAACTCAAACTGCTATATCCTACAAAATTATCTTTCAAAATCAATAGAGGTAAGATATTTCCATGAATAAATTCATGACCACTAAACCAACACTCCAAAAGATTCTCAAGGATAGCCTGGAAAGAGGCAATGCGAAAAGGCCCAAAGAACATATCAAGTAGCAATAGTAATCACCTAGAAGGAAAAGAGAAAAGTAGCAATAGAAAATTAACATGACAGTAACAGGTCAATAGCTATTAATTATAAATACCAATGTAAGTGGACTTAAATCATCAATAAAAAGACAGAGAATGGATTTTAAAAAAATGAAATAGTTTGCTGTATACAAGAAACATGTTTAACACAAAAAAAATCCACAGACTAAAAATCAAAGGATGAAAAAAAATTCCATGAAATCAGAATCCCAAAAGAAGCAGGAATAGCTATCTTATTTTCAGAAAAAGTGAATTTCAAGCCAAAGATGATTAAAAGAGTCAGAGAAGGACATTACATATTAGTAAATGGAACTGTGGAACAGGAACAGATAATACTACAAACTCATATTCACTGACCTATAGGGTACCCACCCTCATAAATCAAATTCTAAGGGATAAAGGTAATATAAAAACAAATAAAATTATAGTGGAGCATCTCAATACTCCACTATCACAAATAGATCAACTAAACAAACCAAAAAATATCAACAAAGAACTATGAAAGTTGAACCAAACCTTCAAACAAATGAACTTAATGGATATACACACAGGAACACACACACACACACACAATGTTCCATTCGACAGAAGACACATTCTTTTCATCTGCACATGGCTTCTATTTGTCTAAAACAAACCACATACTAATGAATAAAGCCCACCTAAATAAATTCAAAAGAATCAAAAATTTACCATGCATTTTATCAGATTAGAGTGCAATGAAACTGGAAATCTATAGCAATAGAAACTATACAAACATATAGAAATTAAATTATACTCTTGAACAATCACTGGATCACAGAGGAAATTCAGGAAGAAATATGATAGTTCCTACAGTAATGCCAGTACAGAATACTAGAACTTAGGGAAAACACAAAAAGCAGTCCCATAAAGTAAGTTTACAGCTGTGAATGCCCACATGAGAAAAACAGAACAAGTCTAAGTAATCTAATGATGCATCTAAAAACCTTAGAAAAACAAGAACAAGCCAAATCCAGAGTTTCTACAAGGAAGGAAATGATACAGATGAGAGCAGAATTAATGAAACAGAGACAAAAAAATGAAGAATCAGTGAATCAGAGAGCTGGTGCTTTGATTAGATAAACACTTAGCAACTGATTTTCTATATACCAGCATTAAGTTGAAAATACTACTTATAGGATTCAGAGCTGAATTCTTCAAGAAATTTAGTGGCAATAGTCCTCAAACTCTTTAATCAAAATGAAAGGGAAATAGTTACCTCAAACTCAATCCTAGAGACAAGTATTACCCTGATAGCAAAACCAGAGAAAGGACTAAACCAAAAAAGAAAACTATAGGCCAATCTCTCTAATGAACATAGATGCAAAAATTCTCAATAAAATACTAGCAAACAGAATGCAGCAAATAATCAAGAAGATTATACATCATGATCAGGCAGGATTCATCCCAGGAATGCAGGGATGGTTCAATATACACAAATCAAGAAATGTAATGCACCACATCAAAAGAACCAAAGACAATTTTTTTAAATGTATTTGGTTGTTACAGGATCTCACTATACATCTCCCACTCATAGTGGTCCTCCTGTTTTCAGCCTCCCCAGAACTGGGCTTACAGATATGTGCCACATTACCCGGACTCTGGGGCTGGCTCAGCCCAACTTGGGGATGGGGATGGGGCTGTCACTGGCGCTGGTGCAGCATGTGGTGCTGGGATCCTGTGCTCGCCTAAGCTTGCCTAAGCAGGCTCTTTAGTCCACTAAGCTATCTTGCAGGCCCCTCACACAATCATCTTAATAAGTGCAGAGAAAGATTTTGACCAAATCATTCATGATAAAAACCCTACAGAAAATTGGAAGATTTTTTTGCCTGCGTCTGACAAAAGCCATCTATGACAAGTCAACAGCCAAAATCATACTAAATGGACAAAAACTAAAAGCTTTCACTCTAAAATCAAGAACAAGTTAAGAATATCTAAAATCACCATTCCTATTTAATATAGTTCTGGAAACATTAGCCAGTACAATTACACAAAGAGAGAAAAATAAAAGGAATAAGGATAGGAAATGAGTAAGTTAATTATTATTTCCAGATGATATGATATTCTACATAGAAGACCCCAAAACTCCACAAAAAGATTTCTAGATTTAATAAATGAACTTGGTAGCATAGCTGGATATAAAGTGAACACTCAAAACTTAGTAGCCTTCCACACACAAACAACAAACTCATTTAGAGAAGAATTAGGGAAACCATACCCATCACAATAGTGTCCCCCAAAAAAGAAATGCTTGGGAATTAATCTAATAAAGGATGTAAAATATCTACACTTTGAAAATTATAGCACCCTGAAAAAGAGATCAAACAGGATTGTAGAAAATGGAAAGATATCTATTCTTTGCTCTGCGACAGGAACAACACTGTGAAAATGGTCATAGTCCCAAACTGTTATATAGATTTAACGCAATCCTCATCAAAGCATCAATTAGCACAACTTCACTGAACTAGAGAAAATATTCCAAAATACTTCTGGGGCCAGAAGAGACCTTGAATAGCAGAAGCAATCCTGGAAAATAAAGGAAAGGCAAAAGAGGTCAAAATCTCTGACTTAAAATTATGCTACAAAGTTTCTGTGGTAAAATTAGCGTGGCACTGGCAAAAAAAAAAAAAAAAAAGAAAAAGATCTGAGGATCAATGAAACAGCTTAGAAGATGTAGACATAACTACAAACACATTCAGCAACCTTATCTTCGACAAGGGACAAATATTCACTAGAAGAAAGTCTTTTTAATAAATGGTGCTGAGAAAACCGACTTCTCACATACTAAATACTAAAACTAATACCCACATCTATCAGCATGCACTAAATACAATAAAAAAAATCTAAGGCTTAAATATTAAAACAAAGCACTAAATCTACTGGAAGAAAAAGTAGGTAGAAATCTTGAAGACATAGAGATAGGTAGAGTGTTCATGAACAAAAACCAAACCACACAGGAAATATTTCAAAGAATTAGCAACCAAGATCTCACCTTTCTGAAGCTTCTGCACACCAAAAGAAATCACCAACGTGGGGCTGACGAGATGGCTCAGCAGTCTAAAGTGCCTGCTTAAGCAAGTTTAGGCAACCACAAGGACTGCATTTTTATCCCTGGCACATGCTGCACCAGCCACACCCCCAGGAAGGCTAAGCCAGCCATTAAAAAAAAAAAAAGAAAAAGAAAAAAAACCTAACCCTAGCATTAAAAAATAAATCACCAACAGAGTAAAAAGAAAACTCACAACTTAGGAAAAATATATAGCCAACTGTCCCTCAAAGGATTTCTATCTAGAATATGTAATGAATTAAAATCAGGCCCCTAAAATTCAAAGACCCAATCAATAAATGAACATGTGATGAATATACAATTCTCACATAAAGAAATACAAATGACAAATAAATATATGAAAATATGCTCAATATCACTGGTCATTTGAGAAATGTAAATTAAAACAGCCCTGAGATTCCATCTCACCCAAGAAAAGTTACTATCAAAAAAAATCAAGCAATAACAAAGATTAGTGAGGCTGTAAGAAAAAAGGAACCCTTCTTCACTGTTGGTAGGAGTGAAAACTGACACAACCACTATGGATATCAATGTGGAGATTTCTAAAAAAAAAAAAAACTGGAACTAGAGGTCCCATTTGACCGAGGTATTCATTCCCTTTCTGGGTATTTTCCCAGAAGAATTAAAAACATCATACCACAGCAATGTATGTGCACCCATGTTTCTAGCAGCATAATGTGCGTAGTTGAACCTTGGAAACAACCCAAATGTCCATCAACTGAGAATGGATAAAAAAGATATATTATTTTTACACAATGAACTATTACTCATCTATAAGGATAAACTCAAGGCTTTTTATAGGTCAATGGTTGCAACTAGAGACCAGACTAATAAATCAGACTTGCATGTATAAACATTGTATTGTCTCCCTAGTGTAAGAAACTTACAGAGTAAATAAAATCTAAAAGGTAAAATAAATAGTGTAAAGGGAAAGAAACTGTCCAAAAGGAAGTAACAACTGGGATGGAGGAAAGGAGAAAATGGGAAAAAATATATATACACATGCACACACACACACACACACACACACACGATAGCTAAGATAATTGTACTACTAATTTCTATTAGTTTATTGAAAGGAACAGTTTATCTCATATTGTTTGATCAGTTTTACATGCCTATATCTAGTAATCTCAGCAATTACTCCAAAGATAGTATTTTTTTTTTCCTGAACCAAGGATCAAACTCAGGACCTTGCACTTGCCAGGCAAGCACTTGTGCTCCGAGCTATCTCCCCAGCTCCTCCAAAGATAATATACAAAATAACAACTACTGTTAATTTCCTCAACTACTGTTAAATTTCCTTATTTGTTGGATACAAAAAAGTGCCCAACACCTGTGGCCATTATAGAAATACAAATTAGAATAAAATTCATTTATACCAGAAAGAATAGCAATCAACATGAAATCAAAACAAGTGCTGGCATGGCCACAGTGAAAAATGAACTCTCCTACATTGCTGGTGTGAATATAAATTAGTACAACTATTAAGGAAAACAGTATGGATTTCTCTAAGAACTAAAATAAAAATTCCATTTGACCCAGCAATTTCCTGTCTAAGTATCTTCCCCAAAGAGGTAAAAATATATTATACCAATACATACATAACAATATTAATGGCATCACAATTATTAAATCTAAATACTAAAAACAGCCTATACATCTAGCAAGAAACAAATGATACAAAAACATGGTATCTATACATGGTATAGGGAATATTACTTGGGTATAAAAAAGGAAATTTGGGGGACATGAGAAAACAGATGCATCTGAAAAGTATGTTGAGTGAAATAAATCAGAAGTACAAGCTTAAACACACATGGTACTCTCATTTTAGCAAAGCAAAGTGCAAACAAAGTGAAAAATAAAGGATGGATAGAAGCAAACATGGAAACAGATCTCTTCCAAGTGGAAAGAGGTCTGTAAGTAAGGGAAAAGAGTAATGGGAAGTAAGAAGATCTACACTATACCATGTACAGATACCAAATACCCACAATAAATATAAACATATGTCATAAGCTGAGCTAAAAATAGTAAGAATGAGGGCTGGGTGTGGTGGCACATGCCTGTAATCCCAGCACTTGGGAGGCTGAGGCAGGAGGATCGGTGCGAGTTCGAGACCAGCCTGGGCTACAAAAGTGAGCTCAAGGCCAGCCTGAGCTGCATAGTGAGACCCTGTCTCAAAAAGACAAATAATAATAATAAGAAGAAGAAGAAGAAGAAGAAGAAGAATGAAAATATGAAAATGGGACAATAGAATTTACAGAAGGATACATGCAGGAAGAGGATTAAAAAGGAAAATATGTGTGCTAATTCTAATCAAAATGTAATATGCTTATTTTGGTAAGAACTGACAAGCTGATTCATATAAAATGAAATATAAACAGAAAAGCAAAAACCTAGAACAGCCAAAGCAATTTTGAAGACAAAGTTGCAGGATTCAACTATATAATTTCAAGGTATTATAAAGTTATACGAAGGCAGTGTAGTAGTGATAAAATGACAGATGTGTAGATATATGGATGAGAATAAAGTCTAAAAGAGAATAGCACATTTACTCAGTCAACAGAACTGATAGAAGAGTCTAATCAAACCAGGAGTAGTTGCACATGCCCGTAATCTCAGCACTCTAGGAAGTGGAGCAAGGAAATCACAAACTCAAGCCCAGCCTGAGTTATTTAGCAAGATCTTGTCTCTATTCTATTTTGTAGTAGGAATCAAATTCAGGGCCTCACACTTGCTAAGCATGTACTGAGCCACTAAACTACATCCTCGGCCCTCAAAAGACATTAGAAAAGTTAGGAATATAGCTCAAAAAAGGAGGCTGGTTTCAATGCCCACTACCCAAGACAACAACAACAACAAATGGACTTCAGGGCAAGTGAGATACCTCAATGGACTAAGTGCCTGTTTTGGCGAACACAGAGACCAGGGTTGTATTCTCGGTCCTGCATGTGATGCCAGCACTGCCCAAGGGGCACACTGAGCCAATGACCTAGTCCCAGGACTGGTGGCACATGCTTGTAATCCTGGCACTGAGGAGGCTGAAAACAGAAGGATCACTATAACTCTGAGCTCCGTAGTGAGACCTATACCTATCAATGAAATTTTTTAAAAAGTACATAAGTAATGGTAAGAAGAGTGTCTTTCAACACATAAGTGCTGGAATAATTCATTGGCCATCTGTAGAAAACTTTGATTCTTACCTGGTAAGAAATATAAACACAAATACTAGTACAAATATTAACTCAAAATGGTAATCAATCTAAACAAAAGAAACAAAAACATAAAATATTTTTTAAAAGACACAAGAGAAAACTTCTGTGACTCGGATTCAGCAAAAATTAGGTAGACAAAACTAAGTTAAAAATATGAATTAGATTAGACTTTACCAAAATTAAAGACTTCTACTCCATAAAAATTATTAAGAGTCACACCATGGACCAAGAAAATATTTACAAAACACATCCCTGTTAAAAGACAATACAAATGTTAACAAAGATGGAGAGTTACTAGAACTCTCATTAATGTCTCATGAAAAGGTAATTATTCAGCCAGATTGGCAATTCATTATAAACATGGAATTTCTATATGACCTACTGATCAGCTCCTAAGTATTTACTCAAGACTACGTACACACAAAGGGTGCAAATATTCAGAGCTTTCATTAATAACAGTCCCAAACAGAAAACAAATCAAGAGATATTAATATGAAATACATCTGAATGAGAATAAAGGAACAATTTACAACTTAGATAAATCTCAGAAGCATCTAGCTAAGAAACCAGAAAAACATTATTGTTCAATTCCATGTATATGGAAAATAAAAAAAAATACAAAAAGCAATAGTAAGTGGCTGCAGCTCGCACGAAATGATAAAATGGTACAAAAGAACTGTTTGATGAAAATGTTCTTCATTTTTATACTGATTACAGATCTAGCTTTATCAAAATTTAAACTGCATTTTTGAGATGGGTAAATTTTACTATGTTTAAGTTACAGAAGCAAAGCACTTCGATGTCTTGAATTTAATTTCTGTGTATTTATTCTGAATTATCATTAAATTCCTGTCATGCAAATTTAACCAGGACTTTATCAGTTACATTCTACTAGTTTTCGTTCAAAGTCCTTCAGGATTATAGCCATAAAAAACTATCAGGATTGTGAGGTGTGGGACCAATCACTCAGGTGAAGACATTTATTAAGTAACTTGCAAATATGCTGCTATACTATCACTTTGTTCAGAATGTGGAACTCAAGATACATTTTTAGGAATCATCTGCAGAAAACAGTAGAAACCATAGTTAACAAACACAACTCTTTTCTCACTCACCTCTCATTTCTTAGTTATCAACAGAATCACAGAAAATGCTTAGTCACAATTTTAAAGGTTTAGCTTTTCCACCAGCTAAGTGAGAATAACCACTGAACATATTTTCAGTATGTTGTGTTTTCTATCTCGAAACCCAACTATCTCACCTGGTTCAGTTTTTCAGTGTGATTCAGCCTTGGAGCCTTCCGTGAACTGAATGTGGAAGTCTTCTCCATGTTCACTATGTGCTTTGGCAGTTCCATATTTGAAGTGGGTTGTGAAAAACATGGCTTTGTAACTGGGAAGCCTGTAGAGTATGACCTTTGTTTCACACCAAATGGTTGGGCAAAAATCTTACCTTTTGTGAATAACAAAAGAAGGAAAAATGTCACTACCAATTTCTAGCTTATTCTGTGGTAGTTATAGTCAGAGACTGAGAATTGCCTTTAACTCAGAAGTAAAAATTAAAGGAAGCTTATATTTTTAGTTAATAAAATAGACAAAAAACAGCATTTTACTCAAAAGGTTGGGGCTTAAAACTCCACTTAAGGTCACTTGAATATAATTATAGAAAGGTAGGATTTCATAAGTAAAAACCTAAAAAACTGTATCTCACTTAGGATACCAAAAAATCTCTAGCTGACGAATGTGATTAGGGCTATGCTCATCATATTGAATACAAGTACGGAAAGAGAGAGAGGTCAACTGCATAATAAAAGATATTACCATACTTAGAAAAACAAAAATCACCGAAATAGGGATAAAATGCTCCAAAACAGATTGCCTTTCTGCTCAGTGTATAAACTCTATATTGTCAAGAGAGAAAGACAATCACACTAGTCCTGGACCTTCAGCTATTACTTCTTATGAGCTTACTTAATGCCAGGCTCTTTATGGGCTTACATTTCATGTATCCTTGGCACAAACTCCAGCACATCTCTGTTTTAGAGATGAGGAAACTCAGGCTTAGTACAGGTAATTTAGCTGGTATCACTCGGCTTGCATGTAGCAGAGCCAGGTTTCAACTATAACAAAGTCATGGAGTCAGTCCTTTCTTGCCTCTGTATGTAATTACTTCAATATTTGCTCACCCACAGTACAACATGCTTACCTGCTGGCCACGATCTTCTATGCCTTTCCTCTGAGACACTCTTCTTTAGCATCAATAAAGAACCTGCTCTGGTCTGTTCTACAGAAATAACATCTGAAGCTGCATGGAGCACTTCAAACATAGAGAAGAATCCATATTGCATATATTGAAATGATCGTCCAAACCGGTTGACAAATGCCTTCTCAAAGTCAGAAAGAAGAACAGGAGACAATGCCAAGAGGTCTTTCAACTCACTCTTCACAACAGCAGGAAGAATAGGAGGCACCTTTCCTCGGTAAGGCACTCCATGAGAACTTGTCCCAGAGCAAATACTGGCCCTTCCCTTCTGCATGGAGTTTTGAACCTTATGACTACTCCTCTGCTTTGCAACTAAACTTGCTATTCCTTTGGTGGATTCATCTGGAATGGCTAAGATGTGGAGGGGAAAAAAAATCACATTTAGATGAAAAACTTGTTCACTTTATCTTTTGTAAATATACTACATGAACAATTCATAATTCTTGAAAAAGCTGTTCATCTAGGATGGATGATAAACATAATGCCTTTGGTTCCTCCATGTTTTTCATTCTGGGCAATCACCAGCTAGCTCCTCTACTGGAAAATGGAAGAACTCAAAGGCTGACAATGTTGATAATTCCTATGGCTCCTGAAAGATTTGAAACTCTTGAGATGAACAATAAACTTCCCTACAATAATTTGTTTGCACACATATACACAGCCTGCATACATGTTCATTTTATGGAACCTGAAACAGGTTTTTGTAGTTCAAAATTCCTATTGTTATGATTCTCTGAACTTAAAATGCAATAATCTGAAATCAAGAAAATTCAGTTATGAACATAGTTTACTTTTGCTGTGGCGCCATAGCCCACATCATCAAAAACCTTATGATTCCACCACCCCACAAATTGAAATTCACTGCCTAGGATGCAGCAAAGCTGCAAAGCTAAAATAATTCTTCACTAAGTGATTATCTTCAATTACAAAGCTTAAAGGCCCTCAAAAATCTTAAACGTACCTTTCAGTATTATGGTACCATCTCCACTGGGGCAGACACTAACCACATCAGGCATGTCCAACACCAGCTCCATTGTGGACCCATAGCCAAGGATTCGGAGTGGTAGACGGTTGCCAACCATCAAAAGGTACTCCTTTTCCAACTGACGTGGAGTCAAACCATCTTTCGTGGAAATAAGAAGTGATCTTATTTCTTTCCTCAGACATTCTTGAATACGCTCTTGTTCTGACATCGTACCCTACAGAATTTAAGACAAACACTGCCAATGAAGAAAAGCGAGCAAGCCCGTGCAATTAAAACAAGCTGTAGTAAATATAAACTAAACTCGAGTTTTAAAACAAATAAAGCAGAAGCAACACTGTGAAGGTGTTCTGGGGTACATGCACCCCAAGTCCCGCCCCCACCATTCAAAATCCACATCTGTTGATGAAGCTACGCAGATCTCAAGAAATCACTGCTCGCGGGCTGGCGTGGGAAACCCAGCTGAGCTCGTTCCATTAGCTGGGAGAAGCAGTAACTTGGTCTCCCTTGGAGCGCCAATATCCACTGCAAACTTTACAACATGGAATGGCTCAAGGGCTCTATGGGAGCGACAGGCCCACTACAGTGCCACCCAACCAGTAGTTTTTCCTCTAACCAGAACCACCCGGAAAGCTCCTGCCTCCTCTTACCTAGAGTCCAACGACCTCCTTCACCACTTGCTCAGGGAGCCCGGGTGCAGCGGCTTTCTCCGCCCCACGTGCCTCACAGACTCACTGGGGAGTTGTCCGTCCACCTGCCCTAAGCTGGGGTGGAAAGAAGGCAGGAAGTAAGCACCGGGAACGCCCGTGCACCGCAAGTACTGCCGAAGACCCTTCCCCCACCTCGCCCTTCCGTTGCGCGCCGAGGGCCTGGGCCTCAGGCTGGGCGGCGGAGCCCCGCCCACCGGACGCACGCGCACGCATGCGCACTGGCTGGGCGGCAGAGGCCCTCCGACGCTGCGGGCGGGCTGCGGCGCACGTGGCTGGAGGGCCGTTGGGCGGGACCCGTCGTGCTGGGGCAGTCTGGTCGCGACGTGGGACGCTCATGGGGATGCCCCGCGCCTGCTTCCTCCAACTCTGCTGGAAGTAAAGTCCCGAGGAGGGGTGGTTGTTTGAGGGCTTTTGCAACCACATTAAGGCCTGAAACTCATTGTAGAGCTGGTGTTTAATGGGAAACCTTCACTTGTCTTTGGAGCAGAAATTCTCAATAGTGGGACTGGGTTTATTTGGGAAAAACTATAGGCGTTTCTGATTCTTGATTGAGAGTCACTGTTGAGTAAGATAGAAGAACTGTAGCTCTTGGAAAAATTTCAGTTTTTGCATGAGTGAAAGTTTCAGGTTCACTGGAGGTAGTAGAGTTGTGAAACTACAAATGACAATGTATCTTTTGAGTTGGTGGAAAACTAGTTTTAAGAATGAGAAATCGAGGATAGGGGGAAGACTTTTATCTTATACTCTACAATCCAATTACAGAAACTGGCCAGATTGAGAAAGGAGAGAAGTGCCTCATTCACCCTAAAGAAGTAATCTTTTTTTTTTTTTTCTTTGTCTGCCCTGAATGCTTCATATCATCCACATTGCATTTGGAAGACGGTTATTTTGGCCTGTCTGGATGGTTCCACCTCTTCAGGCTGTCTGCAGGTTGGGCATGGGGGCTTCATGGCGTTCCCCTTTCCCACTATCATCTCTCCCCTACCTATGACTAAATAAAGTTGGCACTGCACTCTGGAGCCAACTGCCACAGGAACAGCCTCCCTGTTCTCTTGGGGCAGTATGCAGGCCCTGTCCATTGTGGTGCAGCATTAGTATTAATCAGAAGCCTTTTGTTTTGGATGACATGTTTGCCTTTGTGTTGCTTATAACTTGAATGCAACAGGTTGAACTTGTACTTCAACAGCTGTGAACACCATAGACCACTGGTCCTTAAAGTGGCCAGCATCCAGGACATGAAAACCATGAGGGCAGCAAAAGGGAGGCCAAGGGAGAATTGCTGGAAGTTACCATCTTGGGTCTCAGGCAGAGTTCCTAAGGGCTGCTAGTTCTGACTGCCGAGAGAGTTGATGCTGGCATTCAAAGTTCAAGGCTGTTAACACTAAAGAATGCTATACTTTACCTATGTGTGATTTCTGTCAGAATTTAGCAAGAGAACCCTCAGCTGACTGGTATCAAAACCAAAAGGTAACCAAGGAATTTGAATAGCAAAGGACACCTGAGGACAAAGGCACATGCCTTTAATCTCAGCACTCTATGAAGCTAGAGCAGTATTGTAGGTTTGAGCCCCTGCTGGGAAATTTACCAAGACCATACTCATAAAAATAAAAGTTGACTGGAGATGTACCTCAGTGTAAAGGCTCTGGGTTCAACCCCCATCTCTGCCAAAAAGCACAAGGGAACCAAATGTTCTATCAGTGAGCAAGATAGTTGAGTCCCTGAAACAGAAAATACAGAAGATTTATAGCTAGTTCATAGGAGAGTGGGTAGGGTCAAGTAGTAAATTAATAAGGAGGATAATACAATACAGAAAAGAAGCTGGGGAGATAGCTCAGTAGAATTAAGCACTTGCCTGGCAGGTGCAGGGGCCTGAGTTCAATCCCTGGCTCTGCAAAAATAAATAAATAAATAAATAAATAAATAAATAAATAAATAAATCCAGCATTGCAACATTTGAATGACATACATTTTGGAACAACATGGTAGTGCAGGCTGGGCAAGATAGAGTCCCAGAGTGAAACAAAAATGCAAGTCCAGATTTGAAGAACTCACTGAATCCTTAGCATAATGAAACAAAAAACATTGATTTTAGAAAAGGCCTAGCCAGGTATGATGGTGCATGTCCAGGAGGCTGACACAAGAAGAGCATTTCAAGACCAGCCTGGGTACAAAATGAGGTCAAGGCCAGCATGAACTGCATAACAAGACCCTGTCTCAAAAAAGAAAGGGGGGGGTGCCTAGCAGAAAGCAAATCAAGAGATGCTTATGTAGAAATAAGTTGTCCATAAAGCATGGAAATTAGCTTGCCAAGGGATTGCTCAGTTAAGCAATATCTTCAAAGCTAAATTTGGAATCCTTTACCCAGGCAAATTAGCATTAAGGTTGAGGGAAAGTAAAAATATTTTCAGACAGGCAAGGATTCAGAAAGTTTGTTATGCCACTAGATGACTTGAACAAGTCTGAAAAGTGAACAACGAATAAAAAATTCTGGATTCTCATGTGCAACTATCTGTAATAAAAGATAACATATCCTAGAGCTTACTATACACTCATATAGATTACCTAATTTTCTTCACAATAACTGAGAAACGTCCAAGTATGAATATTATATATACAGACATGAGTAAGGATATGATATGAGTAATAGGAAGTACAATTTATGACTGAATCAAGAGTGTGGTGTATAAAACAAAAAGATTACTTTTAAACTATCTTGGAACTAAACCCCAGATCAATAATTACACACCAGCTGTCAGAGGTGCTATACAAAGTCGCTTCATTAACGAGAACCAAACCCTATTTAGATCAGCACCCCTTGATGCTTCCTATCACAATATTGTTTCCTCCACCACTGAGTGTATCAGTGTAAGAATTCTGTAAGTTGACAAGATTATTCATTAGAATTATTTTGTGGGTAGGATCCATAACTATAGATGAGTGCAGTCTAGCTACTCCTACCTGAAGATAAACTTGGACTAAAATTCACTTATCTTCTGATGCTTCTAAGATCAAAATATTGATATAAACAGTGACATTTTAGGTCCCAGAAACTAGAATTGGTCAATGGTGGTCAATCAAAAGTGCAGGTTTTTTGTTTTTTTTGTTTTTTTTGTTTTTTTTGTTTTTTTTTTGCTTCTGGATATTTATCCATTAGGGATTACAAATTCCTTGAGGAAAACCTAGTAAGCATTTGTTTCATCAGGTACAGCATCTGGGGCTATGCTCAGAAAGCTGTGGCTCTGGAAACTGCTTTAGTGCTGAGAATAGGATAACAATCTTATCTCCTAAGATTTCTGTTTCCAAGACCTAGAATTACTTTTTGTTGGTTTATTTGTTGTTGATATTCATACAGACTTTGTGGTTTGTTTGTTTAGTTCATTCCTCAGATCATACAGTTAATTAACTATAACAGAAAACTAACAGACCAGTGTTCCCTGCACACCCCTGTATTGTGATGACCAACACCCACTTCTCTTCTGGAAATTAACTGCCTCCACCTGGTTTCCTCCCAGCTTGCTTACATCTGGGAGTGTACTTCCAACTACAGTTTCTCCTACAGCATTCTTGCCTTTGCTAAGCCAGAAAAGAGCTATCTGTATCTGTGTCTATGCATTTAGAGTTTCTGGAGCTTGACTTTATATCTTATGAACAAGGACAAACAAATCACTTAAAGAACATAAAGTGTATGATTTTGAAGCACATGATAGAATCAGTACAAAATTCCTCCTCCCAGGTATTTGAACATTAGCCCATTTGGGGGCCACTTGACGCCATTATTTTCATCCACTTTCTAGAGCACTTATTCCAAGCCTTCAGTATTCCTCTGAGCTTCTTATCCACTCCTGTCCTAGAAAAGGACTTTGCTCCAGTCTGCAATGAAAATGGAGGCTCTCATACAAGAACCCTCTCAACTTCCAGGCCAAGCTTCTGAATTAGCACCCCTGTATCTTCCTTCTGGGCTTCTTTGGTAAGGGGGTTATCCCTTCTATTCGTGATTCTGCCCCTCAATACTTATAGGACTAGGAAACTTGTCCTTGGGTTAATTATCACACAATCCTGTATGCTCAATTTCTCTTTATATACTCTGTTCTTGTAACATGATATGTGTTATCCTTTTATACTTATATGGACACAAAGCAAGACAAGGCCAGCAAGAAACAAACACTTCCTTTTACCAACTATTATGGTTTTGGTTCCCACAAAGCCTCCTGTAGTCATGGGGTCGACTTCTAGAGTTTGTGATTAGATTAGCTCATGATCCTCTACGATTATGGTTGTGAGTACTGCACCCAGCTTGGGGTGGATAGATAGCCTGAATGTGACTTAAGGGAGACAGACTTCCTCTTGGTAGCCATTGTTGCTCCTACTCTTCCTCTGCTCTCTGTTCTTTGCCACTGCCATGAAAGGCTGCTCTCTGCCATATGCTGCTCTGCCTTAGAGCTAGCTGAGTGTGGACTGAAATCTCCAATAACTGTGAGCTAAATAAACCTTTCTTTCCTTCCTTTTAGATGTCTGGTATTTGTCCCAACAATGAGAGAAGAGTAACTGAGACACTTACATCATCCTTTAGCTTCTCCTTCAGGGTCAAACCCTTGAAAAAATAGTCTACACTCAAACTTTTTTTCCACTGCAGATCCACAGTTGATGTAAAGTTCACTGATGCAATACTCAAGAGATTATTACAAGAAATGTTGAAAGTACATTTGTTGATGAGAGAGAAGATAGATTTCATTATTTTCAACCATTGTACATTTTTAAGTGATTATAAAAATGTTTTCAAAAACTTTCTAGATTGTGTAAACACATTTCTCACTGATGGCAACAAACCTAAGCAGCTTATAATTAAAGTCTCCATTATAAATTTCATGTAGCCATTTCACACAATATTTATGCTTGCTGGGCGTGGTGGCGCATGCCTGTAATCCCAGAACTCGGGAGGCTGAGGCAGGAGGATCGGTGCAAGTTTGAGACCAGCCTGGGCTACAAAAGTGAGCTCAAAGCCAGCATGAACTGCATAGCGAGACCCTGTCTCAAAAAGACAAAAAAAAAAAAAAAATTATGCTTGACAAGATTCTATTTTAAATTTGGAGAGTATACTTTAAAAAGCATAGCTATATATGAAAACATTTAAGGTTATAGCTCAATGGTAGAGTACTTGCCTAGCACATACGAGATCCTGAATTCAAATCCCGGTCACACATGCACATACACACACCCCATGTGTAATTTTCTCACCAAGTTCTATACAAATGGGGTTAAATCCTATTTGCCCCTGTAAGCCATTCTATTTTAAAAACTGTATTTGTTTTATTTTTTTCTTTTAATAAGAAATAATAATGTGACATTTTCAAAAAAACATGTTAGTAGTACATTCCCAATAATTGATACAATGCATATTGTTGTCCTCATAGTAGTTATACAGAGCACAGGATGTAGACATAATTTTTCTAATCATTGTTGGTACAAAAAAACTTTTCACTGAACTAAGAGAAAGTAGTTGTATACATAATCCAGTATTCCATAATTGCAATGGATTACTGGCAGAAGTGGCTATGTCGGAAGCTGCTGATTTAAGCCTTTTACAGCTCAGCATACTAATCTAGCTTTATGCTTTATGTCTCATAGTTAAACTTTGCTGCTGGGTGGTTAGGGGCAAATTAAAGCAAGACCTGTATAACAAAACATGTAACTTCTCTATCTCAAAAGGTCAGTCAAATCCCCTCAGGATTTACTCTGAAACCATGTACAGTGCTTTGTAGAACTGTTGTCAGTGTCAGCCATCTGGATGAGTCATGGCCATTGCCTGACCAGTTTGCTCTCTGTGAAAGCCCAAGAGAATGTTTTCTCTCTAGGTGACTCTGCTTAGGCACTGTTATGGTTTATGTTTAGTTGTTCCCCCAAAGCCTCATGAGTTGGGGGGGCGGGGACTTCTAGAGTTTGAGACTTGATCCATGATCCCTGGGATTATGGGTTTTAGTACTGATGGGATTATAGGTCTCAGTATTTCTGGGATTATGGGTGTAGCCTAAGGTGGAGGCTGAGGTGGAGAGCCTGAATGTAATATAAAGAGAGACAGAGAGACAGTCTGGAGCTGTTGCTGCTGCCTGTGCCACCATTTTGTTGCTGTTCCACTGCCATGAGCTAGATTCTCTCTGCTCTGTTCCTCTCAGCCTTGGGCCAGCTGAATATGGACTGAAATCTGTAGTAACTATGAGTTAAATAAACCTTTCCTTCTTTCATTTTGAATGTCGGGTATTTGTCTCAGCAACGAGTGAAAAGTAACTAAGACAGGCATACTATACTTTGTTAATCCCTTTCCTCTGTGGTCCCATAATCTCCTTGAACAGAAAATTTGGGAAACCACTGAGTTATAGGATGTTACAGTATAGGTTCTCTTACATCCTGAGTCCTCACTGACCTTGAAGGGCTAGGGCCAAAATATTGGCAATCCTTCTTTTTCTCCAATTTTTGGTCTGTAAACTTACATTCTTAACCCTCCAGAACAGAAGCTTCATGATACTGTTACTCTATAACATAGGAACTTGAGTTTAACATCACTGTCTTTCTGAATCTCAAACATCTTACACTTAACTAGGAAATGGTATTTTCTATCAATCATTGATAAGCCATTCTAATAGTATCATTTTTCATGTTTCATAATTGGAAAAGATGGGAAACACTGCTGTAGAATCTCATCATCTCCCCTTCCTGCACATGACCACTGAACCAGGTAAGAACAAACATAGTAACCTGCTGATAGAAACAGATTCTAAACTGAAGTGTGTTAGAATCACAGCTCCCCCAAATCACTTTCTCATATGATATTCTCTCTCCTGTGGACTGAGCAGAGGATACTGCAGCCTCCGTCAGTAGCTGGTGAAAGATTCAGGATCTTGGCTATACAAACACCATCTGTGTGGGGTGTTAAATATAATGTTATGACTTGTGTCTAGATGTCCCTCTAAAGCCTCTGTGGTCATAAGTGGGGCTTTCTGGAGGTGGCTGGATCTAGTACTTGTGATGCTTGGATTGTGTCTGGTTAATTGGATATCAGCCACATGCACTGATCACTTTGACCATAGGCTTGAAAGTCAGCACCTTTTCCTCTAACATAACCCATATCTTCTCTCACATGGATTGCTAGAAGGGTCTCCTCTCTGCCATCTTTGCCTCTATCCTCTTCCCATCCTTCTGATCTTTTACCTTGTTCGTAGTATGACTCATCTAAATAGCAAATGGGATCATGTTATCTTTTACTTAAAATGCATCGATGCCTTCTTTTGCCCATTCGATAAATTCCAAATTCTTTTATAAAAGGTTTTTGCACTTTTTGGTCTGTTTTTCACTGGACTCCCCATTGGCCAGTTTGTCAAGCCACTAATTTATCTGCCATATATGAAATGTCATCTTTTTAACTTTTCCTTCTGGCTGAAAGGTTGAGCTCTCAATGTTCACCTAAAGGTTGTTCCTCACTCTTAATATGTCCCAAACTGGAACTCCTCTAACTCCATCCAGGTAGAGTAACTCCTCATTTGTGTCTTCACAGTACTATGTGGCATGAATGGTTCCTGGCTAGGGGCAAGTTTGACTCCACCAGAAAACTGGCTATGTGTGGAGATAGTTTTGGTGGTCATTAATTTGATTGTGGGGTGCTGTAGGCATCTGTGGATGCCGTTAAAGAGTGTGCAATGCACAGGAACTCCTTCCCCTCCCACTCAGTCTCCCCCGCAGTACAGAATCATCTCATCGAACATGTCCATAATGCAGAGGTTGAGAAGCCATGATTCAGATCCATAACCACAACATGGTCAGCATATGATCACACTATCTATTTATATGTATGTCTGTCTCTAGCAGATTCTTAAGTCACTTGAAAACATACAGCATGTCCTGTCTTTACACTTTTAGAGGTAAAGCATTGTCTCTGTAGAGTGAATAAATGAAAGAAAAGTAAGTCTTGTCTTATCAAGCTAGATTATGCAACATTATATGACAAGCCAACTCCTGCCTCTCCAGGAAAGATACAAGGGAACATAAGAAGTTTGGGCTCCATATAGTTAAGGGAAGTAGCTCTGGCAGAGGAGCTGCAGTTATAAATAACTGCCCAACCTACTAAGACCTAAGTTTCCATCTTTTGCAAGTCCTCTAACTCCTCATAGCCCCCACTGCACAATTCTCTGAGCTCACCAGACTGTTGATTTTTTTTCCGCTTAGAAATATTTCCTGAACTCAGGCCATTTCTACTGCCAAATTCTGGGATCAGACTCTTGCCAGCATCACTCTCCTAGACTACTGCTTGCTTCCTTAGTTGATCTCTGTGCCATCCACAAATCAAGAAAGTAAAATTTAACAAATCTTTATACACAGTTTCTAGCTCTAACATTATAAGATCTGCAACTTCGTCTAGTGCCAACAAATTCTAGTTTCTCCATTAAATAATCCATATAAATCAATCACCCCTTATTTACCTATATGGGTATAAATCTTCAAAGCATGACAGGAGAATAAATATACTGATTTAGAAAATACTGCAGCCTTTCAAGGTATTCCATCTTGGAAACAAACTCAAAAGTCAATTTTAATTGCCCCCCTTCCCCCTTTTCCCCCACCATAGTAGCTCCATAACTCATTGCTATTTGTCAATGGCAGTCTCTTAACAAATCAGACAAGGAGCAGGATGTAAATTTTGCTTTCATTTAAGCAGGGATGAGCCGTGCTTTCATTATAAAGGAATCTGAATGAAAACAGCAGCAATATTAGCAGAGAAAATGAGGCCAACTAGTGGGTGCATGTGCTGACTCAGCCCTTGCCTCCCTAACTCCTTCGCCTTCCAGAGATGCTATGTGAGCCTTTTTACCACGGGAGCCAGCACATTTCTCCAGATGTTGTCCTCATCATTCATTATCTCAATCAGATTGTGTTGTGTGCAGGTGCCTTACTGCTTTCTATATGGACATGGAGAATGAAGTCCTGGGTATACCATTTGTCAATGGCAAAAAGGAACAAAGAGCCTGAGCAAGAAGGGCTCTACATGGGCTGCTGTGCCCTGTCAGGCCTGTTCACACGGGGTGAATTTCTGCCATGCATTTCTCCACTTTTTTGGGAAATGGTATGGTTGGAAAGATATTATTTGGCCAGATATTCTGCTCATTCTTGGAATAAAAAGACACACTTTTGGCATAAATCCTTAGCTAGTGGGGCAGATCAAATTAACTTGTGAAACAATCAAAATGAAAAAAAAAAAGGATACAAATAGCTTCACACAAGCTGGGAGCATAACTCAGTAATACAGTATAGCATTAGCTTAGCTAGCATATGTGAGGCCCTGGGCTTAAGACCCAGCACATGAATACACACATGCACATACACACAGGTGTGCGCATGCACACACACACAATTTCATGCTTTTCCTATAGTGAAATTGCAGCATGGTTATCAAGAAACTATGTTTCATAGCACATATTCACCCGTCCTGGCTGGCCCATTCCCTTAGTTTGAGCAGTACTTTGAGAGACTAAGCCAGGAAGATGAGATGTAGCAAATTTAACTCTGGCCTGGGCCGCGTAACAACCTAGTGGCCTTGTCTTAAAACAGTATTGGAGATGTAGCTCAGTGAGATGGCGCTGAGTTCAACAACTAACCTCACACACAAAAGGGTAGGGGGAGGACTCAATAATTGCTTTCCTTTTTTCCCTTGGTGGGCCAACTCCAGCTTCAGAATTTTTCTCAATGTAGGGTTGTAGACAGGAACTGTTCAGGCACTTGAGAGTTTGAGAGAAAAAGTTTGCCTTTCCTCATGCAATCTGTGTAATAGCCAAGTCCAGAAAATCAAAATACATATATCATATATGTCTTTGGGAAGACTCCAAGAGGGAAAGGAACAGTTAAGGAGTGATGCCTAACTTTACCTTAAAGTCACCTTTGTTATCTTTCCAAGCTCTTTAGCATTACCCTAGGACCACAAGCCCTGGCTTACACCCTTGTTACAAAGCAGAATGCCATCGCCGGCAGCAGTTCGAGGGCTTCCGCAGTATTTCATGTAACTGCATTTTCTCCAGGGCTCAGATCTGCACCTGTAGGAACCCTTGGAAACAGGGTGTCGGGGCACAGGGCTCTCACTCTAGACCCGGGCGGCAGCGTCGCGGGGGCGGGGTCTCCAGCGCCTCCGAGAAGCAGCTGTCGGGCCACGGAACCTCCCCTGTCCCTCCCGCAGGCGGGACACCTTTAGGGACCCAGGGCTCCCCCAGCACGCGCACATCTGTGCGGCCCAGAGGATGGAGAGGAAGACGCGGAGCCCCTCCGGAGAGCGACACCGGGGACGAAGCAGCCGAGGGACAAAGGCCGAGGGGAGTGGCAGAGGCCGCGGACGCCGGGAGGCTGCACCGGAGCGATCAGGACCCCGGCCAGTGACGAGTCCCGCGGAGCCACGAACTCCCGCCGCGGCCGCGGCCACCGTGGTGGATGTGGACGAGGTGCGAGGCTCTGGGGAGGACGGCACCGAGGTGGTGGCACTGCTGGAGAGTGAGCGACCAGAAGAAGGTAAGGAGGGCGGGCAGGCGCCCCAGGCGACCCTCCCAAGAGGTGAGATGACGTGGAGTGAAGTGTCCAGCGGAGGTAAAACCAGGGCGCCCCGCTGGAGGTTCTGGTGCAAGGCGTGAATTAGAAACGCAGCAACTCTGAAGCTATGGAGAACCAAGTGTCTCAAAATAAACACAAGTAGCAACATTCGCTAAGTACGGCTCGGCTCCTCTCAGAGGTGCTGACCGGAGGGAGTAATACTGTTTGGGGACTTGTGCACGTGCAAAGGAACTGTGAGGTTGGTACTGTGGCTACTGTGGGGGGTAGGGACAGACACCTGGTAGTAGTAAACATATCCATGATTTGGTGTGTCCGGGCAGTTGTGTGGCTTTTCTTTTTCATCCCCATCCATTCTGCTTACCCAGAAGCATTTTACGCCTTCTTTTCAGAGCAGAGTCAAGTAGAGAAGATTTTAAAGTCCAGGCAACTACCTGCCAGCCTGTGATCTTAGAAAGACTTCACTGGGGCTTGAATTACCACAATACCTGCCTCAGAGGATAGCATGGAACTAAAATGAGATGTGTGAGCCAGAGCACTTTGCACAAAGGCTGGAGAGAAGAGCAAGCCTGATTCTTGTAAGGTTAAGGAGAGACATCAGATCAAAGGAAAGAATGCAGAAAAAGGTGCCCCTTTTTTAGGCAATTCTTAGGAACAAATTTATTTAACTTGTCCCTTTACCATGACTAGAAAGAAATAAAAAACCAGACTTCATTACACCTTAAGTAGAACAGTGGGTATTTAAAATACACAAGGAATAGCATGTTATATTGCCTTCAGCTGGCCATAAAACTTTAACATTTCCTAGCTACCAGCAATGTAATATGGGCTGGTTCATTGAAAGCTGCAATTTAAGGAATATTCCTGCAATTGGGGCATACTTTATTTATTTGTCTTTTTTTGAGACAGGGTTTTGCTATGCAGTTGAGGCTGGCCTTGAGCTCACTTTTGTAGCCCAGGCTGGTCTCGAACTCGCACCGATCCTCCTGCCTCAGCCTCCCGAGTGCTGGGATTACAGGCGTGAGCCACCACGCCCGGCTTAAAGAAAGACATCTTGTGTGTGTGTGTGTGTGTGTGTGTGTGTGTGTGTGTGTGACCAGGGTTCGAACTCACGACCTTGCACTTGCCCAGCAGACACTTGTGCCTCGGAGCTATCTCCCCAGAGTTGGGGCATACTTTAAATGGATCACATTAATACTGTTTTGCCTAACTGACAAATCTTTAGTTATTCAAGGGTTGTTGAACTTCAGCATGCTGAAGTTATGCTGAGGTTAGCGGGTTTATAACTACTGTGTGGCAGTGGGGTAGGCAAGGAAGAGAGTCCCCATATATGGAGCCCTGTCTGTATGCCAAGTACACACTAGGTGCTTCGCGGAGTTGTGCAGTTCCCATGATATCCTCATCACAGATCAGGAAGTATCCTCTGAGATGCTCAGCACCTTGCCCAAGAGCTACACTGGGAAACAGAAAGGTCACAATTCCAGAATAAGACTATCCTTACATGGGACTGCATCTGGGTTTTTTTTTTTTGTTTTGTTTTGTTTTTTTTTTTGTTGTTGTTGTTGTTTTTTTTTTTTTTTCATCTGGTTTCTCATCATGGTCCTGGCATGCTTGCCAACTAGCTGTAGCCTTGGGCAAGTAACCACACTTAGGGACTTCAGTCTGTCCAGCTGCAGAGTGGGTAGCAGGAGACCCTGAGGCCTGGGAAAGAAGCCCCACTAAGGGATGAGACAGCCCTTGCTGAGCCCTTGCCTGGGAGAGATCTGGCTCCCAAGTGCACACCATTCTTTCCCACCTAAAAGCCCAGTCCACAGAGCAGGCTACTTAGGACTTGGGGTGACCAAAAGGAGCACCACCTTGCCAAAATCTTGGGGTTCTCAGGCTATGCTTAAAGGCTCTTCCCACTTTCACATTTAATGTCTCACTACTTGCTTAAAAGAAACTGCATGTTCAAACAACTTATCCCAAAACAATATTTTGTGGGCAAACCTTTGAGTTAGGTTTGAGTACAGAAGTTAATTTTCTTTTCTTTTCTTGGTGGTACCAGGGATCAAACTCAGGACCTTGAGCTTGCCAGGCAAGCACTTATTCCACTGAGCCATCTTCTCAGCCCAGAAATTAGTTTTTTATCTGCATCCCTAATTCTGTATAAAAGAATTCTCAATTCCTTTTTTCCTTTATAAAATGCAATTTTGTCTATATATGCATTAATTTACTAATTGTGTTTGTAACCTAAAAAGGCAGTACTACTATTAGTTATTGTCACTGAATAATAGCATAAAATTTAACAATGATACTGATAAAATAACATTTCACAAGGTAGGTCCCATGAAAAATAAGTTTCATAAAATATAAGTGAGTGTTTCTTGAAGAAAACAACTCTGATTAAAGGTTTGAAAAATAGCAGTGAAGAAAGCTAAGAATACTTTTGCTACAGGGGCTCATATAGCCTCTTATGCTACTGAGCAGGGGAGTGCTGGGGTTGGGATACGTTGGTCAGTATTTTCTCAATTTCTTTGCCTGAAGAATTCTTCTGTGGAGCATGCTGTGGAATTAGTATGCTGTGAGACAGTCTCTGGGAAATGCCTATACCATAACCGTTAGTGCCTAATTAGGTTTAAAAAAAAAAAATTGTTAATTTTAATGAGAAAGCGGTAACAATGAGACTTTTAAAACAGGTTAGTAGGACAGTTGCAATAATTAATACATTGCTTATTGTTGTCTACATATTAGTTGTTCAGAGTACAAGATGCAGACATGGTATCTTTTCTAAACACTATTAGTACGTCTTTCTTCTCATTGAACTAAAAGAAAGTAGCTGTATATATAGTACAATAGTCCATAATAGTAGTGGGTTATCAGCACAATTGGCAATGTTAGAGCTGTTGACTTGAGCCTCTTACAGCTCAGCATGTTAATATGGCTTTGCTTTTCATATCTAATGGTTGGACTTGTCTGCTGGGTGGTTAAGACCAAGGTAAAGCCAGACCTATATAACAAAAAAAAAAAAAAAAAAAAAAAAAAAAAAGTAACTTTTGTATCTGACAAGGTCAGTCAAATACCCTCAGGATTTACACTGAAACTATGTATAGCATTCTGTAGGCCTTTTGCCACTGTCAGCCATCTGGATAAGTGAGGCTTTGTGCCAGTGTAAGCTTGTATATCATATCTGTCCTCTTCATGTGATCTGCACATCAATTCGGAAATGCCCTCTTCAGACAAGGAATTCAAATATTTTGTCAAGAGCGGTGGTGCATGACTGTAGTCCCAACCCCATGGGAAGCTGAAGTACCAAGATTGCAGGTTTGAGGCTGGTATGGGCAAGTTAGCAGTTTATTGAGATCTGGTCTCAAAATAATTTTTTAAGGGGACCGGGTGTGGTGGCACATGCCTGTAATCCCAGCACTCAGGAGACTGAGGCAGATGGATCGGTGCAAGTTTGAGACCAACCTGGGCTACAAAAGTGATCTCAAGGTCAGCCTGAACTGCATAACAAGACCCTGTCTCAAAACAATAATAATAATTTTTTAAAAAAATTTTATCTGCCTACTTCATTTTCTTAGTAACTGAGACTACAGGTGCATGCTATTCTAGCTGTCTCTGGAAGTCAAGTTTTTAGGCCTATCAATTAGTTGTCCTTTTGTCTCACTCTTTAAAAATAGGCTTTGAGGGCCAGAGAGATGGCTCAGTGGTTTAAATCGCCTGCTTAGGCAAGCTTAGGCAACCACAGGGACCAGGGTTCAATCCCGGGCACCACATGCTGTGCCAGCCCCACTTCCAGGGCAGGCTGAGCTGGCCATAATAAAATAAATAAAAATAAATAAATAAATAAGAACAGGCTTTTTACCAATTCCTAAATTTCAGTTACCTTTTAATTCTGTATGAGATCTTACATATTGACAAATAGTATTCCTTTGGCTAGTTTTCTAGTATCGGGAGATTAAAATTCTTGAAATTTCAATATGTTTCCAGTTCAACATTTATTGAACATCCATGTTGTCTCAGGTGCTGTCCTAAAGCCTCGGGACCAATGCAAAAAGATGATCCCCCCAAGAACCTCTGTTCCTGAGGATAACTTTCCTTAATGCCATTTCATTTATCACAGAAACATCCCCAGTGTTCAGTATCCCAGTTCCTTATCACATCTTTATAGATAGTAATAACATGTTATAATTACATAAGTGATTTTCAAAGACGAAATCAAAGCCTTAAAGGAAAGAAGGAACTCTAATGGTGTAATTTCAAACAATAGGACAGCTAGTGAATGAGGAAGTTGTTTTGTGGAAGATAAGCTTCTGGACACTTCGGGTAGTAAAAACTGGCACATGTAAAGTACAGTTCCACGTTGTTATTTGTTCCTATCACTTCATCTGTATGTTAGAGTATGAGATCTCATGAGCTAGTTATCATGAGATAGTTAACGACCCCATCATAGAAATGAGGAGACAAGTTTGAAGAGATCCTGTGCCCCATGAAGATCAGCTGTAAACATGAAGGAAGGTAGAGCTGAAGCCCACAGGTGTTCTGGCCTAGTGTCCTCACGCCTTTTCAGTGGCCTGCACCATCGCCCTGAAGGTCCTGCAACCCTTCACAAGGACTGGCCCTGTGAGAGCTCACTATTTTCAATGCTCTGGTGTCAGACTCATTCTATTTTTTCTAATGTCTCCAGATACCAAGGACTGAAAAGCACTAGTCAGTAAATATGGTGAAATCTCAATCTAATTTTTCTCTTCCTTGTCAGGTACCAAGTCCTCAGGTTTAGGAGTCTGTGAGTGGCTTCTTGTTCTTGCTTCCCTGCTCTTTATCATCGTGACTTTCCCGTTGTCCATCTGGTTTTGCATAAAGGTGAGTTTCCATGAGGACCAATAGGTAATTTCCTGAGGCCTCACTGATCACATCAGGACACTGTTTGATACCCAGTCGTCATACCATGTAGAATCCTCTGGTGGCCGCTTACCCTCCAGGTGAACTCTTATTCTTTCAAGACCTAGCTGAAAAGTAACTGTGAAGCCTTCCTGCATACTGTTATTCCTTCCCTGTTCTCCCAAGTCACTCTGATTTCACTTCATTCCAGTATTAGAGGTATAATACTTGTTTTTTTATTAGTACACTTTTATAGTAAAGACATTTCTTGTTCAACGACCGAATTCCATTCTTGCAATTAAATTGTTAAATGAATAGTCACAAGAACTGTATGTAGTATATACATTACAATATTCAGAGCAAAGAAATGGTCAAAGGAAACTCCAACCTGGTAACTTTGCTTTTATTTGTGCAACTCTTACAAGTAGTACTGTAATGTGTAACAACATAAAACTACAGTCAGCAATCACCAAAATTCAAAGCACTGTATAGGCTGTGTTGTTTAGTAGATTAAATATATTAAATATGTTTTCAACTTAATATTTTCATCTTACAATGGATTTACCTCATTGTTGTCATAAGTTGAAAAACATTATGTATTTGTCTAGTTATTATTCAGTGAAGTGTTTTTTAAATGGAGAGAGTATGGAGAAGGAAAATTGACTTACCTATAGTCACAAATCACTCCATTTATTCAGTATTTACTAAACATTTACTACCTATCAAGATTGTTGGCTGGACATGGTGGTGCACGCCTGTAATCCAGCACTGGTGGGAAGCTGAGACAGGAGGATTGATGTTAGTTCAAGACCAGACTGGGCTACAAAGGTGAGCTCAAGGCCAGCCTGAGCTTCATAGTGAGACCCTGTCTCGAGAAGAAAAAAAAAAAACAAAAAAAAAACATAAAAACAAAATAGTTTTAGGCAGTAGAAAAAAAAAGATTGATTGATACCATCAAAGTGTTCACAGTTTTGTGAGGAATGTGTATAAGCTATTAGATTCACTAAGTTACCAAGAAGCAATAGAACTCAGATTCGGATACTGGCCTCGAAAGCAAAGATTTTTTTTTCTTTTTTTTTTTTTTAACTCAGGACCTTGGCACTTACCAGGCAGGTGCTTAAGCTGCTGAGCTATCTCCCCTGCCCTGGAGTTTGTTTTTTTTTTTTTTTTTTAAGAATATGCAGTGATTTTCTTATTATTCTAACAAACAGACTGCTCTACACACAAAAAAAATATTTTTTATCACTTAAAAATATCTGGGCACATTTTAAGGTCACATTCAATTTTTCAAGATTTGTAAGAACTGACCAACTAAAATCAGTTGGATCATTTTGAAGCAGGCTTTGAAGAAACTGCAATTTGAAACAAAATATCACAAGTGGCATTAAAGTGTATTCCCTCTTCCAATTAAATAGCTAATAAGTAATATGTAGGCTAATAATGCAAAATTCAGTGAGAAACAGAGGATTAAACATGTTCTGATAAGATTTGACTTAAACAATATTGGACATACTAAAAATATTGTTTAGAGAATCATGAACTTTCAATCAAAATTCTCTCCTTAGGCTCAGATATTAGCATGGTTAGTTATATTCTTCAATTGTTTTCTGAAATTCTATCCTCACTAACTATAAATTTTATAGATTTTTAGAACATTAACTAGGAATAGTTCTTAGTTCTGAAAACAAAAACATTTTTGATACTTAGCATCACTTTCATGCTCAGGCCTTTCAAAGACTTTATTTTTCTTTCTGGGAGTTATCAGAAAATTTTATATTTCCCTTTAGGTTGTACAGGAGTATGAGAGAGTAATTATTTTTCGGCTGGGACATCTGCTTCCTGGAAAAGCCAAAGGTCCTGGTAAGAATACCCTCACTTAAAAAAAACAAAACAAAACAAACCTATCTTCATTTTAAAATTTACCAATGTTTTCAATCTGTACAGCTTTATACTATAGGCCTTAGATGAAATACCTTGATTTATGATAGTTTTCAAGAAATTCTTGGGCTGTGAGACAGCTCAGCTGTCTAAAGCTCTTGCTTAGGCAAGCTTAGGCAAGTGTAGGGACCACAGTTCAATCCCTGGCTCCTCATGTCACCCCAGCCCCACCCCCAGGGTGGCCTGAGCCATCACAAAAGAAAGAAAAAGAAAGAAAGAAAGAAAGAGGATCTCTATTAAAGAAGAAGAGAAGGAGGAGGAGGAGAAGGAGAAAGAAGGAGGAGGAGGCAGAGGTGGAGGAGGAGAAGAGATTCTTTAGCAAGCATTATTACCAGGCCACAAGTGGCCCAAAAAGGGTGAGTACAGATTTCCCATACCAGGGCCAGACCAAATATAATCGTGAGGCAGCTTGGAGCCCATGGCCAAGATTAGTTTGAGTGCAGTAGATATATGACTAGTCTCCTGTGAATTCTCAGAGAAAAGCTGAGCTACTTCAGAAATGAAGAGATAGATCAAATCATAAAGGACAGGTAAATTCCAGCCCTAGCCCTTGGGCATACTGAGATGGCAATTGAGACTGAGTGTGGTGGCACACACTTGTAATCCCAGCACCTGGGAGGCTGAAAACAGGAGAATCACTAAGAGTCTGATCTATATAGTGAGACCCTGTATACTCTGTAGTAAATATATTAAAAAAAAAAAAAAAGACAGGTAAAGGTCAGAATTGAGGTGATAAACTGATGGAATTTAATAAAAGAACTATACTACCTATTTCCTGCATTCTCAGTCTGTGCTAACTAGGAGAGATACCCAAGTGGATGAAAAAGACCTAGTCTCTGACCTCAGAATCCTTGAAACCTAGTGGAAATAGTGTTCGGGGATCCAGGCTAACTAGGGCATAGGTAGAGGTATGATTGGTCTAAAATGCTTAGAAATTAAGGTTTGGAGATAGAAGCAGCCAGAAAAACAAGAGAAAGAGCAAAGTTCCACTGTGCACATCCTGGAAAGGGTCTGAGTTCTCAACAAGGCCTACAGAAACACATAGAGAATGGAGACCAGTGTAGAAGACACAAATCAAACTTTGAAGATTCAGAGCCAAATGGATGGGTCCATACAAAAGTAGAAGTAGATTCTGGACTTCCAGGATGTAACCATCTTGCTGTGGCCCTCATATTCTGGAGCCCTCTCCATCACATGCCAGAAGGGGTAGTAGCTGTACTGCTCCTTAGAGAGATCCTAGCTTCTGTGAGACACTACTGGTTCCAACAAATCTATGGTTCTTGAAGGAGCCCATAGGACCCCAAAGAATTCTGGGATCTCAATAAATGTATCTACAGATGCTTTGCATACATTGACCCTATCCATTTTTTTGGGTAGGTGAGGACTAATTGGCCAGACAGAAGGCTGCTATCATGATAATGTTACTCTGATTACTGCTGGGGCTCATTTTTTTTTTCCTGTTTCAGAACTTTTGTTTGTTTATTTATTTTTATGGCTGGCTCAGCCTGCCCTCAGGGCAGGGCTGGCGCAGCATGTGGTGCGGAGGATCGAACCACGGTCCCTGCAGCCACCCAAGCTTTCCTAAGCAGGCACTTTAGACCACTGAGCCATCCTGCTGGGCCCAGGGGGTTCATATTTTAAGAAATTTTGACACATGGTTACACTCATAGATTAAAAGCAATTTTATAGAGCACCTACAAGGCCCTAAGTCAGATGCTAGGGCTAAAGATAACACATATGACAGTGTACTTAGGGAGTGCTGTACAATGTAGAGACAGACATATAATTGAAATTTAAAATCTCTATTGAAACCATAGAGCTAAGTTTTCTAGGAATAATTTGTTTATACTTTTTCTCCTGAATAAATTATAAGATGCCTTTTTATCCTCAGAAAGGTCCCAAATTGAATAACAATTTATATGGGAACCTTAGCTATAACCCCCCTAAAACAACCCAAAGCAAAACAAGAATCACTTTGAGGGCAGAGGCAAGATTTCCCCATGATCTCTGTGTTATTGGAAGCTAATGGGCAATTGAATGCTGAAACTATGAATCCCAAACACTGCCTGTTTGCTCTTCACCTACTTATTTCCTCTACTCCCTGTTCTAGGTCTGTTCTTTATTTTGCCTTGCCTAGATACATACCACAAGGTTGACCTTCGTCTCCAAACCTTGGAGATACCCTTTCATGAGGTAAGCAAATAGTAGCTTTGGCTTTCTGTCTACATTTTCAGTGGTTGGGTTACTAATTCTAACCCAGAGAAAATGACTAAGCTTAAAAGTAGGAAAGAAGATGGACATGTGATCTATATCAGAGTTCACTTTTCTATACCAAAGGATGCAATCAATAGGGTGAAAAGCAACCTGTGCAATGGGAGAAAATATTTGCAGATCATTTATCTTACAAGGGATTATATTAAGGACACATAAAGTTCTTCCTCCCTTTCTTTGTTCTCTGTCTCTGTCTCTGTCTCTGTCTCTGTCTCTCTCTCTCTCTCTCTCTCTCTCTCTCTCTCTCTCTCTCTCTTTCTCTGTTCTGCTTTGCTAGAAAATTCTGTCTTATATATATTTGCCTTGACATTTCTCCAAAGACATACAAAGATAATCATAGTATAGAAATGGCCATAGACATACGAAAATATGCTCCTTATTACCAGTCATAAGAGAAATACAAATCTAAACCACAACAAAGCACTACTTTATATAACTATAAGTTACTATATTAAGGACACTATAAAAATAATAAAAAATAACAGGTGTTGAAGAGGGTATAGATAAACTGAAACATACATTGTCGAAATGTAAGACAGACTACAGAATGCAGCTTCTCAATAAATTAAAAATACTATTAGTACATGAACATGATCTATCAATTTTAATTTTTATGTATACCTCAAAGAGTTGAAAGAAGCATCTTGAAGAAATACATGGGCAGCTACATTCATAGCAGTGTTATTCTAAAGTAGAAGCAGCCCAAATGGTCACTGAGGGCTGAATATTATTCAGCCTTTAAAAGGAAGAAAATTCTAACACATTCTACAACCTAGGTAAATCTTAAAGAAACCTAAATATGCCAGTCAAAAAACAAACAAGTAGTAAATGGTTCTACTTATACAAAGCACCTAGACTTGTGAAATTCATAGGGATAGAAAGTAGAATGGTAGTTGGCCAGGGGCAGTGGAGAGGGAGAACTAGGCAATTGCTACCTAACCGAGTGTCTGCTTTGGCAGTTGAAAAGCATTCTGGGATTTGGTTGCACTACTGAAGTCTGCACTTAAAAGATTAGTCCTAAGATATACACCACAAAAGACAGTAAATTTGGTGTTATGCTGTAGTTTACCATAACTAAAAGCCTAGAAAGTAACAAATAGAGATAATATTCAGGTTTTTCTCAGTGATTCAGATTTATAAGCTTTTTCTCAATTTTCTTCCAGTTTTCAGTCTGGGGTTCTTTCTCATTCTTTTCATAAAGAGAAATCATGTTTTGAAAAATGTTTATTTTAGACAATAAAATTGAATAAAAGGAAGGAATAAAACCTATTCTAATTTTACTTCAACCTTTGATATGTGTACACTCATATTCACAGCATCATTATTCAAAAGAGTTAAAACATAGAAGCAATGCAAGTGACCATCATCAACAGAATAGATAAGCAAAATGTTACATATCCATCCATCCATATTAATGTTATGAGGAAATCCTGATGTATGCTATAACATGGATGAAATTTTAAGGTATGATTTCTCACTTTCTAAGTGAGAGAGCAAGCATAAGAAAAATACTGTATGATTCCACTTTTATAAGGTACTTAGGTTAATAAAACTCATAGAGACAGACAGTACAAAGGTACCTATCAAAGGTGATAGGTAAGGATAATGAGGAGTTATTGCTTAATGGATATAAAGTTTCACTTGCAAGATGAAAAGAGTTAGGGAGATGAATGGTATACACATTATGGTGTATACATTATGGATGTATTTAATACCATAGGATGGTACATTTCAAATGATTGATAGTAAATTTTATGTTATTTATTTATTTATTTATTTATATTTAGAGAAAGGGTCTTGCTATGTAGTTTAGGCTGGGCTTGAACTCTTAGCCCAGGCTGGCCTCGAACTCACAGTGATCTTCCTGCATCAGCCTCCCAGGTGCTAGAATTATAGATGTATGCCACCACATCTGGCACAATGAAAACATTGGGAATGATCAAATTATGTTATACTCATATATAAAAACATCACAACTCTTCTGGGCAATTAACATGTACTGATTAAAAAACACTGGGAAAATATACTTACCTCTGATCTTACTGTTATAGATAACTTTTGATTTATAGTGTATACGTTCAGGCTTTTCTATGTATGTGATTTATTTACAGACAGGTGTGTGTGTGTGTGTGTGTGTGTGTGTGTGTGTATAAAACTATATATGCCACACCAGCCCCACCCCTGGGTGTACTGAACTGGCAATGGAGTCCAGGCATGGTTCCGTATGCTTGTAATCCTAGCATTAGGGAGGCAGAAAACAGGAGGATCACTGTGAGTCTAAATTGCCTAGTGAGACCCTGCACAAAAAAACAAAAACAAACAAAAAACTGTATATATGCCAACTGGGAACATGCCTTTTCATTACTTAACAATACATGGTGACCATATTTTCATATATTAGCTGCCTTCTAGCTCTTTATTTTAAATGGATATGTAGTATTTCATTGTGTGGCTATATCACCATTTGTTTAACAACTCATTATTTTTTATTTATTTATTTTTTTTGTGGGATCGGGATTTATACTCACGACCTGGCACTTGCCAGGCAGGCACTTGTGCCATGGAGCTATCTCTCCAGCCCCTTCAACTCATTATTGATGTAAATTGTTTCCAGTGTTTTATCCCAATGAGCAATACTGCAAATAATTCTTAAAATATCATATGATAAATGTTTGAAAATACTGAGAATATGCATCTTTTTATTGTTATATGTTTGTAATGCGTAATAATTACATTCATCTTGGGAAACGGGTACATAAACACATCAAATCTTAATCACTTTTACTTTCCCTTTCAGTCCCTCCCTCTACCCTACCCCTTCCCAGATCCCTTCCTTAGTCTGCAAGGTCTACCCTTTTGTTTCATCTTTCTTTTATTATGCTTTTTAAATTATTTACATTTGGATTTCTCATTTTTAAAAAGCTGTGATATTTAGCCTTTATTTCATGTGGCATTATAGTCTCCTTTTTTTTTTTTTTTGGTAATTTTAAAGAAGGGTCTACAGGGTGTTTAGGGTCTCACTACTAGATTGGATTCATAGTGAACCACCTGGTTATAGCCTCCCAAGAGCTGGGATTACAGGCATGTGCCACCACACCCGGTCTCAATTATAGTCTCAGTGCACCCTGTGGGTGGAGCTGGCATGGCAAGCCCAGGGATAGAACCCTTAACCCCTGCACCTGCTTGCAGGCTCTTTAACCCCCTGAGCTATTTGGCTATCCCCACATTATAGTCTTAAGGTCAATCCATTTTTCTTCTTCATGGCTAAGTACTTTGTTAACTTATATATTACGTTTCCTTTATCCATTTATCTGTTCATAGGCATATAGGCTGCTTTCATAATTTCACTACTATAAATGGTGCTGCTAACATCACAGGTACACAGTGTTACTGTAATACACCTTTAGCTCTTTTGACAAGCTACACAGAAGAACTATAGCTGGGTCCAGTGGAATTTCTGTTACTAGGTTTTTGAGGACTCCATACTGATTTGCATAGGGCTGTGTTAGTTCACATTCCCACCAACAATGTAGAAGGGTTTTTCTGCTTTTTTCCTCCCAACCTCACCAGTATTTTTTGTTTTTGAGATCTTGAGGATAGCTATTCTTCCTGGACTAAGATGAAATCACAGTGTTCTTTTTTCATTTTTTCTAATGGCCCAAGATACCAAACATTTTTCATGTACTTATTGGCCATTTGTATTTCTTTTTTTGAGCCATGTTTATTCATTTGAATTGCTCGTTTTTATTGGGTGGGTCTAATCTTTCGAGTTCTTTATGTGTTCTAGATATTAGTTCCCTTTTCAAGAATAAGCTGGCAAAGTTCTTATCTCATTTTTTTAGTCTTTTTCCTTTGTTGGTCATTTCTTTTGCCACGCAGAAGCTTTTTATTTTGCCATACTCTCGTTTGTTGATTTTGGTATTATTTATTCTGCAATTGAAGTTTTATTATGAAAGTCTTTGCCTATGTCTGTGTCTTCAAGAGTTTCACCTATATTTATATTTCAAAAGATTTGGTGTTTCTGTTTTAATGTCTAGGTCTTTGATCCATTTTAATTTGATTTTAGTACAAAGTAAGAGCTACGTGTTTGGGTTTGTTTACTGGCACACGGAGAAAACAGCTTTCCTGGTACATTTTGTTAAAGTGATTGCTCACTCTGTTAAAAATCAGATGGCTGTAGGTACCTGGGATTGTTTCTGCATCTGTTTCTTTTATTTCTTGGATTAATATGTCTGTTTGCTATTACCATGCTGTGTTTATTACAGTAGCTTTACAGTAAAACTTAAAGTCCAGGATTGTAAGGTTTTCTGCTTTGCTCTTTTTGTTCAGGATTACTTTGGCTATTCTGGATTTCTTCAGCTTTCATATATATTTTAGGAATGCTTTTTCCAGTTTGGGGAAGAATGCTGTTGATAACTTAATTAGAACTTCATAAAATCTATATATCAGTTTTATTAAAAATTTTGCTAATATGGCTATTTTAACAATATTGATTCTGCCTAAGATCAAGAGATGTCTGTTTCTTAATGTCCTCATCAGTCTCTTTTGTAAGAGTCCTATAGTTTTGTCATGGAGGCCTTTCACTTACTTGGCTAGATTAATTCTTAAGTATTTAATTTTTCTTGAAGTCTATGAATGCGATTGTTTTCCTAATTTCTTTTAAGATGGGTTTATTGTTGCTGTACAAGTACACTCTTGATGTTCATGATTTGATTGTGTATACTGCCACTTTGCTGAATTTATTAGTTTTAAGAAGTCTTCTGGTGAAAGTTTTGGAGATATTATATTTAAAGGATCATATAGCATCTGCAAATATAGTTTGATATCTTACTTTCCTATTCATAACCCCTTTGTATCTTTTTCTTGCTGGACTACTTTAAAATTTCAAATACCAATTGGAATAAGAGTGGCAGGAATGGACGTCTTTATCTTGTTCTTGATTTTAGTGGGAGTGCCCATTTAGTATGTTGTTGCCAGTGGGTTTGTTGTAAGTGGCTTTTATCAGATTGAGGTAAGATTCTTCTATTCCTGTTTCCATCAAGGTTTTTATCCAGAGTGGATGTTAGATTTTGTTAAAGATATTTTCTGCATCTACAGAGGTGACAACGTGAATTTTTTCCCTTGCTTCTGCTTATGTGGCATATATTACATTTAGTGACTTATGTATGTTGAATGATCCTGCATCTCTGAGATAAAGTGGTGGTAAATAATATTTTTAATGGTTTATTGTAGTCTGTTTACATGTATCTCATCAAGGAATTTTGCATGTGTGTTTCTTAAGGACATTGGCTTGTAGTTTTCTTTTTTGCTGATTCCTTGTCTGGATTTGGCATGAGGGTAATGCTAGCTTCCAGGAACTAACTTGGCAGTGCTCCTTCCCCTTCAGTATCATGGAGGAGTTTGAGGGGTATTGGCAGTAGTTCTTCTCTGAAGCTCTGGTAAAATTCTGCCGTGAATCCATCAGGCCCCCTTTTCTCGAGTGTCAGGGCTTTTGTTGCTGCCTCTATTTCAGTGCAAGAGCATGCATTGTTAAGGACTTTTGATTTCCTTTACAAATTAGCTGCTAATGTGCACTCCAGTAAACATATGTCAGTGCTTATTTCCTATAACATGTCTCTTTTTTTTTTTTTTTAAATATGTCTCTTCTTTAACAGATTTGGGTGTATCATTATAGAAAGGTCTAATATAAATCAATGGAATGTGTTCATGCAAAAATTATTCCTGACTCTTTAAAGAAAGGATTTTAAACAGGAACAATTCCTGTAAATCATGATGAGTTCTTTAGTGCACATAATAAAAAGTCCATCATTTTCCCGAAACATCTCTATTTTGAATACAGAATTTGCTGACCACTCTTTTCTCCCCCTTGCTATAATTTACTTTGAAAACATGTAGTTCTTTTAGGTCCATGAAAGGGTCCAAGAATCAAACCCACTATCCAAACTTTTTTCCACCTAGGTTGTGACCAAAGACATGCTTATAATAGAGATAGATGCCATCTGCTACTATCAAATGGAAAACGCCTCTCTTCTCCTAAGCAGTCTTGCTCATGTGTCCAAAGCTGTCCAATTTCTTGTGCAAACCACCATGAAGCGTCTCTTAGCTCATCGATCTCTCACAGAAATTCTTCTAGAAAGGAAGACCATTGCCCAAGATTTAAAGGCAAGTAGAAAAGTCTAATGTTGAATATTTCAAATACTTATTTTACTCATTTATTCATCAGACAGTTATTAAATATGCTACTTGCTATGTATTTAACTAGTCAAAATATCATCTGTTAGAGAGGTTATAGCTAATTAGGAAGTTGGCAAATTGGCCCTGAGTCAATGAGGGCCACTAATCCTGGTGCACAAATTTTGCCCTCAGCCCTATCCCCAATGATTGGTGGGTCCATGCCTGTGATTTAAATTCATTATAAAATACTTGCAACATATCAGGAGTGGCTGCTAGTAGAGTGGTGAGGCTGGTGGGGGTGGATGGGAGGGGCTGGTAGTATGTGAAGATGATGAACCTGGTTCCTAGGAACTTGCAGAATAGCTGAGGAAGCAAGCATAGTTTGCACAAAGTTACATAATAAGAATTCAATCAATGCTTTCTAAAGTAATAGTTATAATATCACAACCCTTTCATGATTAATTGCCCAACCAATTGTCTAGATTTAATGGATTTGGAATTAGGGGAGGAGAAAGGAGTAGCCTCAGATAGCCTGGAGGTAACCTAGCATCCATGACCAAGCATATTAAGGCAGGTAGAGAGCAGAGCTAGACTCCAGGCAGCTAGCCCATCAAGAGGCAACACCAGTGACTGACCCTGCCACTAAGACCATGGAGCACATGAGCCCAGAATGAGTTATGAGACTGTAAGTTATGTTGAGGTAGCAGGAGGACTGAAAATAAACAGACCCTGAGAATTAGAGATATTCATGATTATTCTTCATGGGAACCTGAGAAGTTACTAATCTGAAAAAATGCAATGTGCAAAATATTAGAATTAGCACCTTGATGAAAAAGGAAAACATTGGCAAATAAGAGAAACTAGAAAGAAAGAGTAAGGGGGACACATGGACGTCATTGTTCTGTCATTTAAGACACTCAGCATACTTCCCAACTGTCCCCTGCAGCCTCTCCCTTGTTTGTCCTTCTCATCTGAAGGATAAAGTCCAGACATTTGTCATTCAAGCTTTCCCTTGTTACATTAAATTATAATTTAGGTATTTACATATGTGTCTCCCCAGATTATGATAACTCCTTAGTGGCAGGTGTCATATTTTCTTTATCTCTTTGTCCTTAGCTCCCAGCATGGGACTTGTCACACAGCAGACAGTTGTTTGGATGAATAAAGAAATGACCCAACTGTTGTGGCCTTACCTTGTCTCCTTCCCCCACTTGAATCTAATTCTCCAGCCTGCTTAGTGGTGGCCCAGCATTCAGCACTTTTATGCTTCCAGACCTCCTCTTGAGCTGTTTCTCTGTATGAAATTCCCACTTTTTTCCATAGGAAAAGTACTATGTGTTCTATAGGATACCCCCTCCTCTGTGGTATATTTGTCACCATTCCGAACTCTCCCCCCATCACTATACCTTGAGAAATCATCAAAAAATAAGAGGGAAGAGGACAGGCAGCAGGGAGACCTCCAGGTCCTGCCCCTGCTCTCCACAACCCACGGTTCACGCCCACCCACCCACCCAGTTTCCAACTTTAGCCTCAAAGGACAGAAATGACTGGGAAGCAGGGGAAACTGATGCCACTAGCAGCGAGGAACAGAAAGCACCCTATGAATGACAGCCATGGGGCAGAGAGGCAGAGACTGAAAATAAAGATTCTTATTCTCTAATAAATACATTTTAAAGCATATTAACAAATATACCATCTATATGATGAGTTTCCTATTGCCTCTACAATAAATTATCATAAACTTGGTGTCTTAAGGCAGTATGAGCTTATTCTCTTGTAGCCTTGAAGATCACAATCCAAATGCATCCCAGCGGGTTTACATCAAGGTGTCAGCAGGCTTCCTTGCTTCTGAAGGCTCTGAGAGACAAACTGTGTCCTCACCTTTTTTTAGCATCTGAGGGCTGCCTGCATTCCTCCACCCTTCCTCCATCTTCAAAGTGCAGCTCTGCAAGCTGGGCCTCCATCTTCACATTCCCTTCTTCTGTATCACCAAATCTCCTTCTGCCTCTCTCTTACAAGGCCACTTATAGTCGTATTTAGGGCCTACATGGCAACCCAGAATAGTCTCCCCATATCCAGATTCTTTGACTTAATTGCAACTGCAGAGTACCTCTTGGGTAGCATGCATTCTCAGGTCCTAGTGATAAGGACATGGCCACTGGGGGACCATGTTCATCCTATCGCATCACTCTAGCTGCACAAATAATTACTGAGTGGCACTGTGCAAGTTAACTCTGTGGCAGGCACCATGGAGTTGAGCAAAGCCCAGCAGGCAAATGCTGTCCCTGAAAGCAAATACGCTTTGTTGGCACACGGCGGCCACTGGTGTGCACGTGTGCTCTTCCTCTGCCAGGAGGAGCCTACTGACATCTGAACCCTTCCTTCCACAGGTTGCCTTGGATTCAGTGACCTGTATTTGGGGAATCAAAGTGGAGAGAACAGAAATGTGGGTAGGAAAACAAGCAGGAAGAACAATATAATACAGGGAAATACTCTTGTTTCATTTAAACTATTTTACTTTTGAAAAATCATTTTGATTGCTATAGCGCATTATTATACATTTAGAACAAAGAAAGAAAGAAAAAAAAACAACTAATGCCTCCTAGCCAAAATGCACAATACATTGTCACGCATGGCAAATTATCCTCATGATTTTTTTTTCACTATGCACAAGAAAAGCCAAACCTGTTTTAAAAATATAAAATCACATAAAATTGTGATACATGCCTGTAATCCTAGGACTTGGGAGGCTGGAGCAGGAAAACTGTGCTTTCAAGGCAAGCCTGGGCTATCATAAGGAATTCAGGGCTGGTCTGAGTGAGTTTAAGACCAGCCTGAACTACATAGTGACACCCTGTCTCAAAAACAAACAAACAAACAAACATATATGAAGTATTTTTTAAAAACATGTATAACTTGGCACACACACAGCTTTAAAGAATATAGCTCAGTGATTTTAGTACATTCACCAAGTACAGCTGCCACTGCCATCTAATTTCAGAATGTTTCTGTCACTGTAAAAGGCAGCCGGGGCCAGCCAAGATGGTTCAGTGGTCTAAAGCACCTGCTTAGGAAGGCTTAAGCAACCACAGGAACTGCAGTTTGATCCTTGGCACCACATGCTGTACCAGCCCCACCTTGAACCCAACCCCCAGAGCAGGCTGAGCCAGTCATCATGCAAATAAATAAATAAATAAATAAATAAATGGCAGCCTACATCATTAAGCAGGCTGAGCCAGTCATCATGCAAATAAATAAATAAATAAATAAATAAATAAATAAATAAATAAATGGCAGCCTACATCATTAAGCAAGAACTCCCCTCTCTCTTTGCCCCCTTAGCCCCTGGTAACCACTAATATAGTTTCTGTTTCTGTGCATCTGCCTCTTCTGGACATTTCACATGGGTGGAACCATACAATATGAGGCCTCCTGTATCTGGCTTTTCACTCAGCCTGATGTTTTCAAGGTTCTTTTATGCTGTAGTAGTTTCAGTACTTCATCCTTTTTATAGTAAATTAATACTCCATTTGTATGCCTGTGTAAAATTTTGTTTAACCAGTTAGCTATTTCTTTAGCTGTTATGGATAATATTAGAATGAACTTTCACTTGCTAGGTTTGGTTTAAATAAGTTCACATACATAGGAGCATGTGTGGGAGTGAGACACCTAAGCTGTATGGTAACTTTCTGAAGAACTACTAAACTCTCCGTTATGTGTTTTTCAGAGCTGTGCTTAGGGTAACAAGATACTTTTGTACCATGTAGCACTAAGGTTATTTTTATTTTATTTATTGATTTATTTTGCATTTAGGACAGGGTCTATGGGGTCTATAGAGTCTCACAACACAAATCAGGCTCATGGTGATTCTCCTATTTTCAGCCTCCCAAGTGCTGGGGTTACAGGTGTGTACCACCATGCCTAGTCTCAATCACCATCTCAGCTTGCCCCAGGGTTGGGGCCAGCACAGCTCTCTGGGGATGGAACTCTGGCCACTGTGTTCTGCCTGAGCAGGCACTTTAGTCCACTGAGCTATCTGGCCAGCCCTAGCAGTAGGGTTTTTATGTCATCTTTTATTTTAAAAATCAATCCCTGTCATTTATAAGTTTAAATTTCTTTGTTATTAATTGTATTGTTCTCCAAGGCTGGTTTTTAAAATAGTCAAATTTACTATCTAGAGGTTACGTTAAATCTTAAATTCGAAAACCAATCTCATACGGACACAAAATGAGTTTGTATAGAACATCACAGCCCCTGGCAGTGTCAGTGGTGGTCTGCACCTGCATTTGAGGCTCTGTTTCCCCCTCAGTACTGACAGCACATTCTATTAAATAAAAAATGTACTCCTCAAGCAACGGTAGTGGAAAGGGTGGCGACTGTGTAAGAAAACCCTGGATGCTAAGGTTGCTGCTGTACCTTCATGTCCTCCTGATTTCTCTTTCAGTAAAGATGTAAGGTTGCCTGCTGGGGTTCAGCACTCGCTGGCTGTGGAAGCCGAAGCACAGAGGCAGGCCAGAGTGCGGGTGAGTCAGTGCTGAGTACTCCTGAGTCCCACCAAATGTTCCCAAATGAGCACCAGGGGACCCAAGGAAGGCCTGCTTGGGGAGAACATTTCTTCCTTGCTTCCTTAGACTTACCCAAGGCCTGGGAGGAATCTAGCTTGTGCCCTACCACTGTGTTGGAATCACTCTTACTATGTTCTTAGCCACACACCTTCCTCTCCAAAGCTCCTTTTCGGTGTCCACCTCCTTTCTGAGTCTTGCCTTTCAGCCTTTCTCCTCCTTCATATCCTTCTCTTGCACTGACTTCCTTCCCTGGGTAATCTCAGTCACCCCCTAGGTTAATCACCTGTAGGTCCCAGCTTATGTCCCTCTACCTGCACAAGCTTCGAAGAAACACCCATGAGCAGTTTCCTCAAGGCCAGGGAGCACAAAGACATGGCTGTCAACACCTTCCAAGGAGAGAAGGGCGGGGAGCATTGGAAAGAGGATAGTGAGGAAAGAAAGGAAGAATAGAAAGTAGATGGAGAAAAAACAGAAGAGCAGCAGTAGCTGTGGAGCACTGACGAGGAGGGAGGGGTCCTCTCTGACTGCTTTCAGGAGGAATCTGGGTGGCAAGCTTGGTGCCTCCTCTTCGGAAATGCTTGCATTTGTCTTGACCAAGCAGAAGGTCACCCTTTCACAATTCCATGCCTTTACCTGAAATGCTGGCCAATTTGTCAAGCCCAGAAGACCTTAATAGCTTCCTTAATGCTTCACTGATGTTTTTCATGGCCCATAACAACTTCCACTTTGATTGAATGTTGATTAATGGCTTAATCTCTCTCCCTGATCTCAAGGGCCTGCAGAACAAAAGCTAAATCTGTTCTGTGCTCACAGTACCTGTCCCCGAACAGATCCCCTGTGCTTGTTTGCTGAATAGCAAACCATTAAAATCCACATGGAATAGAGAAGCACAATTACTTGGCTTTTCTTCACATCTGTTTCCTAGATGATAGCTGCAGAAGGGGAGAAGGCTGCCTCCGAGTCCCTAAGGATGGCCGCTGAGATCTTATCAGGCACCCCGGCCGCTGTTCAGCTTCGATACCTCCACACTCTTCAGTCTCTGTCCACGGAGAAACCTTCCACAGTGGTTTTACCTTTGCCATTTGACATGCTAAATTTCCTGTCCTCTCCCAGCAGTCGATCTCAAGGAAGCATCCCCCTGCCAACTTCTGCCAGACCTGTTGAGCCGCTAAATCCCAAGAAGAAAGATTCTCCAATGTTATAGAGTAGATGGGAAAAGTATAATGCAACTGTACAGGATCTGTGTTAGACACAGCTGTCCTTGTGCCCTGCCCTTCTTTGGTTGTAGAATGGAATGCCCTTGGAGTGCCTTACATCACAGTGTAGACATACATGTGAGAAGATGGCGAGACAGTGAAGGAAGTAGAAGGGTCCTATCTTGGTTTCTTTTTACTTGTTGCTGGGACAAATACCTGACAACCAAAATGAAAAAAAGAAAGGTTTATTCAGCTCAGTTACCAGAGGTTTCAGTCCATATTCAGCTGGATCCAAGGCAGAGAGGCACATGTCAGAAAGCAGCAGTTCATGGTGGTGGAACAGCAACAAGATGGTGACAGAGGCAAATGACCAACCAGGAGAGCAGAGAGCAATAGTATGAGTCTGTCTCTCTGTGTCTGTTTTAAATTACATCAGGCTCTCTGCCTTAGCCTATCCGCCTCAGGCCACATCTATAATTCCCAGCAGTACTCAGACCCATAACCCCATCAGTACCAAAATGCATAATCCCAGTGGATCATGGATCAAGTCTCAAACTCTAGAAGTCCCCACCGCATGATTGCATGAGGCTTTAGGGGGACAACTAGACATAAACCATAACAGGTCTTAACCCTTCTATTAGGTGGATCATCTAAGCAGAGGAATTATGGGAAAGAGCTTTAATATACATTCTACAGTGGAACAAATTTGATTCTAAACATGGTCAACTTTGACTTGTGAAGCCTTTGTTCAAATGTCCTTTTCACTGTACAGTCTCTGGGGCCTTTGGCAAGGTTTTGGCAGCCTCTGTATCCCTTTCTTTGGGCCCCTATCATTGTGCTTATCCATCGTAACCCTGTGTTTAAGATTCAGGCTTTGCTCCAGCTACACTACAAGCTCTTGAAAGGAGCTGTTCCCACACCCCAACCCCCACCATACTTTTAGCTCCCAGTTCCTCATAGCCAACCATGACGGTTGTACAGTAGTGACCCTCAGTGTTCCTGAGTAAGAGAAAGAAGAGATGTGCCCATGTTGGACATTAAATTTACACCCAATGAAAAGAATTTAAAAGGAATTCTTTGTATGGAGATTCGTTTGTTAAATAAATAAAAAGATAAAAACCATATATAATCTTTAAAACTGAGAATTAATATAAATAAGGGCTGAGAGTAATGTATTTCAATATAGAATGTACCAGATTGCTCATTTCTTCAAACAGTATGAGCTATACTATACATTTGCTGCCTTAGTCTTTTCAGCTTGCCCCTGACTAGTACAGTGTTCTTCAGCTATCAGCCTACTGGGACCGTGAGCATTCCCATGCCCTCTAAAATTCTGGCCTGTGTGACAGCACATTTGCCCAGGAGAGAATGAAAATTAAGGAGAGGATGGCAGCAGAAGTCATATCTTTTGAAAAAGGGTCATCAATGACATGTCCAGCTTTGCGCTTAGAGAAGCATTATAGCAATATAGCTGAGAGCTATATTATAAAGATATAACAAACAGTACCCTCTCATCAGAAGAACTTTTTGGGAGGCAAGACATCTGACTCCCAGTCACAACTGCATGTCCAACAGACTGTGGGGTGGACAAGGTAAACATGGTAATCCACCTGCCATTTCTACTCTGGTTATCCAAATAGTTAAACCTAGGAAGGAAAGAAGAGACTGCTGGCTGGCTGTAACTGTTGCTCTCTTTGAGGAGAAACACTTTTTGAGGAGAAACATCAAGAAACTGTTTTTGCTGTCCTGTGATCCCAAGTGCATGTGTACTTTGAAACAAATGCTTGTGATGTCATGTAATTTCACGAAATACAGAAAACCACATGTGCACATTTTGAAGTGATTCCATTTAGATAAGGCGTGGGAATGGTATTGACAAAACAGATAGATAGATAGATAGATAGATAGATAGATAGATAGATAGAGATAGAGACAGATAGATAGATAGATAGATAGATAGATAGATAGATAGATAGAGAAACAAAAAAACCAGAACCAGACTTGAGGATCAGAGAACAGAACAGAAGATGAAGAAGTAACTCCAAGCATACACAGTTACCTTATCTCTACAAAGGGGCCAAACACCTTCATTGGAAGAAAGATAGCTTCTTTAACAAATGGTTCTGGGAAAACTGGGTTTTCACATACCAAAGATGAAACTTAAACCTTATGTCTCACCATGCACTAAACTTGAAATAGATCAAAGATCTAATTATTAAGACAGAAACTCCTGATCTGCTGGAATACAGAATAGTAAAACTTTTAAAGACATACTTGAGTCTGGGTGTGGTGGTGCATGCCTGTACTCCTAGCACTAGGGAGGCAGAAAACAGAAGGATCACTACAAGTCCAAGCTAGGTAGTGAGACCCTGCGCACATATGCTTGTGCGCGCGCGCGTGCACACACACACACACACACACACACACACCTAAAAAAAGACATAAGTAGAGGCAAAGATTTTATGAACAAAACCCTGAGTGCACAGGAAATATTACAAAAATAAGTCAACAAATGGGATCACATCAAATTAGAGAGCTTTTGTACAGCAAAAGAACTACTAAAAAAAAAGTAATAGCATAACCGAAACAAAGGGGAAAAATTTGCCAGGTACTTGTCAGAGGACTAAAATCTAGAATATATAAAGAACTAACTAGCTAAATAAATGAATGAATTATAGACTTCCACCCCAAATTTAAAGACCCAATCCAAAAACGGGCATCTCAAACGAATACATGCTTCTCAGATGAAATACAAACAGAAAATAAATACATGAAAAAAAATGTTCAATTTACTCATCATCGGAGAAACACAAATTAAAGCATTATTTGCTGGCAATTGAGACTGGGCGTGGTAGCACATGCCTATAATCCCAGGTCTTGAGAGGCTGTAAACAGGTGGATCACTACTGAGTCCAATCTAGTAGCGAGACCCTAAACACTCTGTAGACCTTTCCCTAAAATAAAATAAATAGAAATAAAACAATATTATTGAGATTCCATCTCACACCAGAAAGAATGGCTATTATCAAGAAATCATCTGGGGCCTGGAGAGATAGCTCAGAGGCATAAGCACTGACCTGGCAAGTTTAAGGGCCTGAGTTCAATCCCTGGCCCTACATGCCAGGTGTGTTGTCCTGGCCCCCAGATGCCTGGGTGTGCCTTCTCGGCCCCAGTTCCCTGGGTGCACCCTCTCAGCTGGGGATGCAATTTAAAAAAAAAGAAAAACAGGAGGGAGGGATTGAGAGAGAGAGAGGGAGGGAGGGAGGGAGGGAGGGAGGGAGAGAGAGAGAGAGAGAGATCAACCAATAACAAAGGCAGGTGAGGCTGTGAGGAAAAAGGAACCCTTTTTCATTGTTGGTGGGAACAACAATGGACAAAGAAAACATAGCCTTTCTATGTAATGGAGTCCTACTCTGCCAGAAAGGATCAATCTGAGACAGTTATAGGTAAATGGATGCATCTCCAGACCATAATCCCAAGTGAAATAAATCAAACACACAAGTTTAAACATTGTTTCTCTTGCGTGAGAAACCCCAAGTGTAAATAAGGGGCAATTACAGGATAGGTATGGGGAAGTAAGAACTCAAATGCCAAGTGGATCAAGGGAGGGGCACAGGAGAGAAGGAAGAGTAAAGGGGTTTTTAAAACAGATATGGGAGGAAAAAAATGCTAATAATTTCTTTAAATGGGGGAAGGAAGAAGGGTTGAAGGGAGAGGCGGGGAATGAGGAAGAAACAATTAAGATCTCTCATGTACAGGTACAAATGCCCCACGATGAGTGTGATCATTGTGGATGGCAAACATGTACTAAGAAAAAATAAAAGATATAAATAAATAGAGCTGAGGGCTCTGCAGTTAGGTGGCTTCTGAGGCTGAAAGTGTAAAGGCCTTGCATTCCAGGAGATAACTAAGGGAATTCCAAGTGTGTAAAGCCAGAACAAGCACAGCAGGAGTGTTTGGGGTCAGAGAGGTAAAGTATAGCTGAGGCAGCGGCTGGTGTAGGGAGCAGCCCTGGGTGAGTGACTGCCCAGCACAGGCATTTGTCACTTATCTTATTTTGAGGTTAGTCCATCTCTCATGTCTACATGGACATAGGGTCATTAACAGGACAGAGTAGATAATAAAAGAAAAAAAATGGAGATTTAGGGTGAGTCTTCCCCAGTACAGGCCCTGTGAAGGAAGCCTTGTGAGCCAAGACCACATACCACCCTTCTGCCATGGCCAGCTAGGAGCCCAATGCTTTGGGGACCTGGATGCCAATCAGCTCTGTAGCTTCAGAAAGTCTTCCAGCTGTCGTGGGCGTCAGTGTCATCCTTTTAGAAGTGGGGAGAGCAGTAGCTCCCTCTCCTATTTATAGGGTTATTGTGAAGATAGAGAAATCGTAAGAAAGTCTGAAATCAGAAGAACTCTAAACTAGATGCAACTCAAGGCCTTACTCAGATGTGAAATAAACCAAATTTGTATATATATAAAAAAAAAAAAAAGAAGAACTCTAAAAATGTTACAGAAACCTAAGGGTATTATCTGGACCTGCTTTTCTGAGTTGAAAAATTTAAGCTTTTTATTTGCCACTTCTTTCGCCAGGGTCCAAAGTCTTCCAAACGCATTCTTTTCTTAACGGAAACCAACATTTCTCACAGATCTCTCAGGAAACCAATCGAAGAGGCAAGCAAGCCACTTCATAAACTGTTTTTAATCTGGGAAATAAACTAGTACACAGAGTTCCTTAGCCACTGCTGTGCTTTTAGGGGAAAAAAAAAAAAAAAAGAAACTCGCGGGTGGTACACCACAGCCTTTCTAGCCGCGGTTGCCAGGGGAAATCCTCAAGGGAAGCTGCTGTCAGCTCCGCAGCTCAGTGATGTCTGCCTGTTTTCAGGGGACACAGCCACTGTGAACCCGTGCTCCATGGATGTTACTTGGGCTTGGGCTTGTTACTGGATTTAGTCCGGGGTTTAGATTTGCGTGGTGCCTCTAAAAAGACAAAAACATGTAGAGGATGATAGTAATAATATATTTATTATGGACCTTTAAGTTTAAAAAGCAGTTTTAAAATTCCATCTTGCCTGAGTAACCTCCAAGCTATAAACAAGCTGCGTGCCCCAAATTTGGCTCTAAAGTGGTTATTGGGATTCAGAATACATCTTCCAAAGTTTGAATATGGTGAGTTACTTGCTTGATTTCTAGGCGCTAGAGCAAGGGATCTTGACCTTGTGGCCAAGGACAAAAGACGAGAAGGGAAGGAAGAATATTTCCTCTTTACTCTTGCTCATCTCTCAAGCATAGAGGAAAAAATCTGAATATTACTTACCATCCTCCTGTGCCCTGCACCTCTCTCCTGTCTCCACCGTCTTCTCTAGTCTCCTCAGTGTAGACCCCACACAAGCCCCACTCCTGAACTGGGTCCCTGAGACCTGAGCCCTCAGGCCTGTTCTCCCTGGCTAGGCTGTGAAATGGTCCCTTGACACCCAGTCTAGCACTTTGAGTCCTCCAGACTGGCTGCAGCCGTCTCCGTCCCACTCTCACTCACCTTCCCTCAACACTTGGACTGATTTTAGTGTCTCTTCTCCACATGCAACTTTAAGCCCCTCCAAGATCAAGACTGAGTCATATTTTATATGTGTAAACTCCCTTTTGAATTCCTTTCCCTACTCATAGTTCAGTGCACAGTGATTCACTGATTATTAAAAATATGGACATCGAAAGAAAAATAAAGATGTCCTATTCTGTCCAGGTCTCTCTCTACTCAGCACTGACAGGCTCCTTATTCACCATGATCTGCTCTTCCATTCTTTCATGGCGCAGCTCTCAAGAAGACAGTGATTCCACCACACAGAACCACCTCTCACAAATAGAGTGTTATCCGTATTAGCTGTCCATATCTCACAAATAGAGTGCTGTCCTTCTTTAAGGGTTATCTACCAACTCTAAGAAGTGTCTACCTTAAGGATGTTCTGGTCACCCCCAGGGTAGGGGGCTGCCTTGGTGAGGAGCCACATCTGGCAAACTCTGTGAAGCTTTCATCCCCTACTTAGAGCCCTTAGTGCTGACTGTGATGGCAGTGTCCGCAAGGTGGCAGCAGAGTGGAAATGTCATCACACAGGTGGGGACCGACTGTACATACTACCTCTACCTGAAATCATTAGAATGTCTTAAAGCTGAACTAAGTCTCAATGATTTTATGAAAATGGGCACAATCAAACTTTCTTATTCCATATGGAAGTGACCTCTCAACCTAGACTTTTCTTTATTTTTTTAAATTATGATTTATTTATATATTTGGTACAGGTCTCACTACACAGCTTGGACTTGTAGTGATCCTCCTGTCTCAGCCTCTCCAGTGCTGGGATTATAAGCGTGCAACACCATGCCCAGTTCTGAGGCCAGCCTGTAGTATTGAGGGTCAAACTTGGGTCGTTATACTTGCCAGGCAGGCACTTACACTGATGAACTATCTCCCCAGCCCTAACCTAGGCTTTTTGTATGGTTTGTATATTTATATTTCTAAGTCTTTAGAAAAGGTCTAGCTTTTACATGATAGGGCTAAAACTACATCCAGAATTTAAGAGAATGAACATTTTTAAAATTCATGAAAATTTCACATACATATTTGAAACCTAAAACTAAAGGATTATCCCCCTTGGAATAATGTTTTCACCAGTTCAGAATTGACAGCAATAAAGAAGGTGAGCTCTCCTTCCTCCAAACAGTACTGATGCCTCTGGTATCTCAGGTTAGGGGCTATAAGGGCTGGCAGAGTTCACTGCTACTGTATCTTGCTCAAGATGGGAGTGAGGAAGGAAAACAGAAGTAGTTTCAGTATTTCCTTAGTATTACTTGTAAAGCTACGTTGCAACTTCTGATCAGCATTGTTTTCTTTCAGTAAAAATATATCTACAAGTTTTTAAAGTAAAAATTTATTTTGTATTATCCTATTTGGCCACAATGGTTAGTTTCTTATTTGTCTGTGTGTGTGTGTGTTTTTTTTTTTTGTCTGTGTGTTTGTATATGTGTGTCTGTGTGTGCCTCTGTGTGTATATGGCCTGAATCAACAGTATGTGCACACCTATGAGAAGTAGGATCAGTTCCAAATGTATTAATGTTTGGGCTGGGGAGATAGTGCAGCAGATAAGCACCTGCCTGGCAAGTGCAAGGACCTGGGTTCAATCCCCAGTACTGCATGCTGCGCTGGCCCCATGCAAACTGGCCACCAACGCAGGGCGGGGTGGCACATGCCTGTAATCCCAGTGCTGGGTAGGCTGAGACATGGGAATCACTGTAAGTCTGAGTTGTGTAGTGAGACACTGTACCAAATACACTGACCAAGGCCGGGCGTGGTGGCGCACGCCTGTAATCCCAGCACTCGGGAGGCTGAGGCAGGAGGATCGG